>OMNZ01070618.1:4026-16631 GCA_900303255.1 Lesueurigobius sanzi | reverse complement strand
ATCGGCTAGCGGAACTTATGTTGCAACAATGGGTTGCTACAAACAATTCAAATCAAAACATTCTATATCTCTATGCTCTGACCAATCAGAGCATAGAGATCAACTGCCATCATCGTGGGGACTGGACAGCATTAGTGGGACAAGACGGGATCGCACTGCTGCGGGACTCTTATCTGCTTGAGGCCAAATTCACCACTGGCCCATCCATCCATAGGAGTGGATCCCTCCCCAAAATGGTTCTCCTCGAGGTTTCCTAATTTTCTCCCATGTGATTTTAAGGGTTGTTCCTCGCCATGGAGGAGGGCCTAAGGATGTGGGATACTCTTGTTATGTCCGATTTACTTATTTACGGGACATTACATCTGGTTGTGACATTTCATTCGTGTGTGACATAGTGGCTTAATTTGATCAAATTGGATCAAATCTGAGATCGAATTCAAATGCCCATATAACTGAGTAATTTTGCAGCTTCTTATATTTCAATATAGCTTTGTTTTTGACCGGCTAAAACCTTTATATTGAAGTCTGAACATGCTAACTTCCTGCTAACTTTAGCTTCTTTGCTTACCTCTTATATCAGACAAATACATATATATAAAACACATCAAATGTTATTTTTCAGAAGTAAATGTGAAGATCTCAGTCGATGTTTCCCCATTAATCTCAATGGACGCATCCTCCGGTAACACCGAAAAGGGGGTGTTAACCTTTTCGTTGCTCCCCTCTATGGCCATAAGACACTGTCAGTGCCCTCTGCTACACAGGTGTGGAATTCCTTCCTTTTTTTCCTTGGCTGCCCCACGAGTGGCATTTTAATTATTTCTTTAAAATTTCATAACTCCTGACAGGAATGGGCTAGAGCAGGGGTGTCACACTCATTTGGGTCGAGGGCTGAAATTCACCTACGATGGCGTGTCACAGGCCGTATATATTGTAAACAAGAAAATACTATTGGCAACACATTTTTTTCAATAAATCAAAAATAATAATTAGCACTGTAATACTTCAGCACAATTGATAGACATTTTAAAATTGGTCAAAGCCCTACAGGACTGTAGCCTAATAGATAATAATAATTATTATAGTTTATTCTTGTATTACAAGCCTGTGTCACCATGGCTGTAATACACAAAAAAAAACACTTTAAACAGTGACAGAACACCTTCTGTTTTTGTAGCTTGGTTCAGCAATGGTACAGGGTCAGTGCCCTCTGCTGGACAGGTGTGGAATTCCGTTTTTAATGTTTGCTGCCCCCTAGCGGCTGGAGTGAGCATTCTGGTTTGAATGGTAATAATATTTCTATAAACATCCATAACTTCTGACAGGAATGGGCAGAAATTTATGTTCTACAAGTCGCGGGCCAGATGAAACCATCTCATCTGGCCTTGAAAGATTGTCAAATACACTGGTAGAGTAAAATGCTAGCCTGGTCCTACCATACCCTCGTACTCATTTCGTACAGAGGGTCTGGCCCTACGCAACTGATCTACGTTTTGAGGTAGGAGGGTCAACTCCTTTTAAAGTTTGAAACAATTGGATCTGATTTTACCCAATCACTAGCCTGGCCTTAGCCATCCGTATTATCATTTCCTGCATATGCCTGACGTCACCTACAACACCCGCCTCCCCCGCTCGCTGAATGGTCCAACTCAATTCAACCGATGTTAACACACCCACTGAGATCAGACCCAGACGTACATGTAGGGAAATAAAAATTGACCAGAGTTTACAGATGGCTAAGGCCAGGCAAGTGAAATGCCACATTTGACTAAATATTTACATAGGTCTATCAGAGAAATTTACTTTTATGCAAAGTAATTAACTGGAAAAAATATCGGCGGGGGGATTATTGGACCGATACCGATATTTGAAAAATATGCAAATATCGGCCGATATATCTGCGGCACCGATATATTGGACCATCCCTACTAGCAAGGAGTAGTTTTAAAACCCATTTCTATTACTACACCTATCTCCGGCTGTCTGATCACGGCCTACGCCTTTCCTGCACCTAATAATACACTGCAGATGTGTTATGATATCCTGTTATTCACCCAGAGTCAGATGTGATTGTTCTCAACTCTAACCACCGCTCCTGTCCTTAGCCAACTCCAGAGTAACTTCCATTGTTATTTTGCAAACAGAAAGTCTTTGGCGTTGTGGGTGTCGTTGCCGTTAATAATCACCGCCCCGACTAATCTTACCAGTTGATTATCCTTCAGTCCAATAAAGCGATCATAACACAAGTCAGAACTTAATGACTGCTTGCGTCGCGGCTGTGGATGAAAGGGACGAGAGAGAGAGCGAGAGGATGATGAGTTGTGAGTTGTCATAGAAACTGCAGTAGCGGGAAATCCTGTGCTAACCCCAGTGTGTCACTGTGCGCGCATTTAAAAAAAGCCCAGATCTACATGCCCGCTGTTGCCATGGTAACGCAGCTGAACAATTTCACGATGGACTGGTTTCAGACTACCGCCGCACATGCACACACACCTGCCGACGACTGTACGGAGCAACAGCCACAGCGCAGCTCTCTTCTCTGCGCTCGTGGGACCCTCCCTTTTTGACAGCTGTGTCAAAGATTTACACAGTCATCTTTATTTTACTCCTCCAGGTCCAGACGTAAGTCAAATAAAAAAAGAAAAAATGACTTCCCTCAAAGCCATCTATCTCCATTTTCAATTAGCCTAATCTCATTGTTTCAAGCAGTAACGGTGTCAAAGTAACGATAAACAAATGTCTAATGCCGCATTCATGTGGACCTGGGGAACCAGTTGGAAAATGCACATGAACACTCGCTCAACTGGGAAAAACAACTGGGGTCAAAACAAGCTACCGGACCTCCGCACCTGATGCGGAAATCAGCTGATTTGTGAATTTTTTGTTAAATGTGAGCTTTTTGGTTAAAGGGACTCAACGGAGGTTGTCCATTTTCATACTCGTGACTGCCACCTCTGGCCGTCCGCGTAACTGCAGTCTCCATGTTAAGCTCGTGAATACTACTGGCCTAAATCCTGGCTTTTTAATGCATCACACGGAATAGGGCACATTAGCAACAACCACAAATTAAGGCATACATATGAATAATATATATATATGAATAATAATGATGACAATGGTTATAGCAGTGACAATAATTATATTATACTGTGGAGATGGTAATGACAACAAGGAAGCAACAAGGAATGGTAAAACTAATAATGATGGTGGTGAAAATCAAGAATGCCAATAGTGTTGTTGTTGTTGATGTTGTTGATGCTGTTGTTACTATTGTTATTATTAATAATGGATATAGTATATAAAATAATAATGTTGTATTGTGTATTGCATTGTCTTATGGGGAGATGGATAAATGTAATTCATGGGCAAGGGCACGCACGTACCGTGTATACTTGCTTATGGAACTGAAAATAATCCACACCTAATGACTATGGAATATGTACAATAGCACAAGGGTGAAACATAAATGAATGAGGGGTAGGCGCACATAAGCTTCTGCTTTGGCCTACTCCTTTTGAGCCTAATTTTGATGAAATGTTCAACTACTGTAAGAACAAGAATGTAAACAGCTCAAATAAACAGTTCAATCAATCAAATGACTGCTGCCTCGGCCCGAACACACAACTTTAGAGTGACGGTGCAGGCTTATAGCGGCAATTGAGTGGGATAGGTGTGGGCTCACAGTACAGAGCGGGACATTGCTGGAGCATGTAGAGGGTGGAAAATATATTATTTTTTAAATTTTAACTTCCGTAGAGTCCCTTTAAACACTGCTACTTTCACAGTTGTACTGTGAGCCTTCATTGACTTTGAGAAATTCCCGAAATTTATGCTAGCAAAAAGAAAATGTAAGTGATGCTTTATAAAACAAACAAACCAAAGTTTAGCTTTTGGTATGCTAGCACCAAATAGTAAGCTCTGTTAAATGCTAATTAGTGATGAAAGACCGTTTTTATCCCCCACTTTCCGACATAGAAAGCACATGAACACAAACCAACTGGGAACAATTGACTTCCATCTGGGGAAGTTCTCCAGTTCACATGAATGCGGCATATAATCAAATGTCATTCCTCTTGTTCTTGCTCCTTAAGCCACAACAGGACCACATTTTATAGTTGTAGTTTAACACGTATAATCGCTAGTTTTAGTTTAATATTATTTCTCTTGCTCATTTCCTGCCTCCAGTTGCTGTCACTGATGATGTATGCAGAGAAAGGGTTTATGCCGCGTTCATGTGAACCTCTGGAACTGGGGAAAATGTTTTTCCCTGTTGGAAAATGCACATGAACGCTCGCTCAACTGGGGCAAACAACTGGGAAACTGGGGTCAAAACAAGCTTCCCGACTTCCGCATCTGACCCGGAAATAAACTGATTTGTTAATTTCCTGTTGAATATGAGCTTTTGGGTTAAAAACTGCTACTTTCACGAGTTTACAGTTCACTGTCGCTGTCCTCAAAGAAACATATTTGCAAGAGAAATGTCCAACATTAATGCTAGCAAAAAGAAAATCCACGTGGCATTTTGTAAAATAAACAATTCAATTCAAGTTTAGCTTTTGAGATGCTAACACCAGATGTAAATAGTTAGCTCTGTTAAACGTTAATTACTTGTAAAAGACCGTTTTTATCTGGTGAAGGCAAAATCCCCACTTTCCGACATAGAAAGCACATGAACACAAACCAACTGGAAACAACGGACTTCCATCTGGGGAAAACGAGTTCCCCAGTCCACATGAACGCGGCACACTGTAGATTGAATCTCTTCACTACTGCGCCATCCAATGCAAAAGTTTCAATTTAAGTCCTCCAAAGTCCCAACTCCACCAAAACCATGTGCTGTTATTGCCTCAGGAGCGACTGCAAACCTGTCAATTAACAATTTACTACACAGTTACTCTCATGATTTCACTAAAATTTGATTCATAATAATAATAATAGTACATAAATAATAAACACTTGTATGGTGCATTTCAAGCTTGTTTACCAATTTCTCAAAGCGCTACACTGTACACATTATTCATTCACGCCATACACCAACCATTCACCCTCATTCATTTTGACCTATTGTACATGTTTTTGGTGGTAGGGGAAACCTACACAGACACAGGGAGTGTTCCTACTCTTTACTTGAAATTATTTTCCAGGTAATTTCCAGGTTTTCCATGACATTTAAATGTGCAGAAACACATAAAAACATTGTGATTAGGTTTCCCGGTCCTCTCTGCCCTCCTCACTCACCAGCGCCCCCTGTGGATGCGATCTAATAATGGCTAAAGCCTAAAGCTTTTTAGTCTGAAGAGATTCGAGCTTAGACATGTAAAGCGTATATGTTTTCTTGGGAACGTGGTAAAATGGGGGGTCAGGAGTCCTCCCCTGAGAAAGTTCTGAAATAGAAGATACTTTTTGCTGTGTTCTGGAGCAGAATGAGCTCATCTATAGTCTGGTGGGCAAAGTATTGCTTACATTTATTTTAAACAGAAAAGCAAAGGGAAGAGAAATATTTTCAAGGACACAATATGTTTTTTCCAGGACATTCGACTTTTTTGTCTTTTCCATGACTTGAAAAAAGTTACGTAATTTTCCAGGTTTTCAAGGTTTTCCAGGTAGAGTGGGAACCCTGACGGGGAGATCATGCAAACAGAAAGGTCCCGTCTGGCCCAGGGAATCGAACCCAGGACCTTGTTACTGTGAAGCACAAGCGCTACCCATGCTGCTGATTAATTGCACTACACAATAATAATCAAAGCACACTCATGCTCACAAAGCTGACTCACATTTGTACAGACAAACAACACATGCTTTGTGCAATCTGGTTCAGTTTTGTCAGATCTTATTTATGCAAAATACCATTCTGAACAATAATTACCACATTGAAGTTCAACTACTTCAGCAATCCGTCTGTGTAGGTTCTCAGTCGTACAGGAGTTGTCCATCGTAGGCAAAGATTCTTCAGTCTTCATCGGTACTCTGTAGTTGAAGTGTAGGACGTTTGGATAAAGAACGAAACACTTCGACTACAGAGTACAGATGAAGACAGACTGAAGAATCTTTGCCTACACATCGAATATATTTTGTCTCATTTTTCAATATTTTAGTGAACTGTTTTTTATTTTGTTTCATGTGTGGTCTGGTGAATAATAACTATTCTGCTTTGTGCAACAAATCATTCACATTCAGGCTCGAAAAGCATTGAGGATAAGCTGTTGGTTTTCAGTTTTTGTTGATAGATTCACCTTCAGAATTAAGCCAAAGACAAAAATCAAACCGTGTCCTGACAGCTGTTCAAATACAACGGTCTGATGTGTTGTGTACCAACACAGTCACACCATTGTCACACCGTTTACTGACCACTACAGATCGGAAGCTAATCCCCAAAGCGGCTCTTTGCAGGAACAGAACTGCACACAGGGTTTATGCAGGTAGCGGCAAGTCAAATTTAATGCTAAAAATGCCACAAAGCAGTACTTTAAAATATTTTTTTATACTCTTCATTTCGTTTTTTTATTTATAATGAACAAAACAACTGGAACAAAGATGAAGCAAAAAAACACAAAACAGGACAAAACTAAACAAAACTAAAGGGGGCACTGCTCTAAACTTTACTAAAAGTAAAGTCCATTTCAACCAGTACTGATGGTATAAATGTTCTTTCTCTCCATAGCGTGCATCTCCTCAATGAGTTCCCCCACCACCACTCGAGGGGGGTCTGGGCCAGAGGTTACATTAACTCTGTCAATGACTGAATATTTTGAGTTCTGACAGAAAATTTTGAAGACTGTCCTTCATTTTGAAGGATTGAAAATCGTCATCCTTTGTGAAATTTATGCAAGTTTTAACACAATGTCATTTCCAAATTCATGTTCGATGATTGTTCTGATTCTGATCACAAATGATATTGTTTATTGGGTTGGGACAGTGCATGTTAATGAACACACATGAGAACCATGCATGTAAACACACCACTCCCGATTGTAGCCTTGGGCTAATTTCCATCCGTTGTTCCACACACAAACACACTCTCATTCATCCTGATCTATTGTACATGTTTTTAGTGGTAGGGGAAACCGGAGCACCCAGAGGAAACCTACGCAGACACGGGGAGAACATGCAAACTCCACGCAGAAAGGCTCTGTCCTGGCCCGGGATCGAACCCGGGACCTTCTAGCTGTGAAGAACAAGGATTAACCACTGCGCTAAAGTGCCGCCCTGACGGTATTTAGATTTACATCCATTTATCCTGTAATCTATGTTTTCTTACATACATAATACTTGAGAGATTAATTAATGAAGGATAAAAATAGCTCACGACAGATTTTTTACAACCCTGTCAAAATGACAGAGAAAAATGATCCCTAGTGAAACCACTGGTCTGGGCTTAGAAATTTAGAAATTAAACTACAACAAAATAGCAAAAATCAGTACATATTTAACATTAATTTAAATATTCAATAGAAGATTGATACAACAAAGAGAAAAGGGAGAGGGGAGAAGGGAGAGAGAGAGAGGAGAGAGAAAAGGGAAAGAAAGAGGAGAGAGAAAGGGGAGAGGGGGAGAAGGGAGAGGGGAGAGGGGAGAGAGAGACCAGGGGGAAATGCGAGAGGGGAGAAAGGGGGGGCAGAGGGAGACCAATGACAACCTACGCTGTAAAATGAGTTGAGCAATATCATGATTTTCCAAGAACTTTTGATTTAATGCCAGTTTGAATTCTCTTTAATGCTTTTTAATGACATTCAAGGCCTTATTTTTGGCACAATTCATTTAATGACTTTGAATGCCCCGCGGAAACCCTGGCATACACCTGTGCTATATACCTGACAGTCCTAAAATCAATCAAACACATATGTTAACCACAAGAAGCAGTTGAAGAACATTACTACACAACGACAAAACAGGCTGCCATCATTTTCCCTGGGAGGAATATATGAGAATATTAATAAAGTGCAGGCACAACGCTCCCACATTGCATATACAGTATAGGAATGGTAGACTCATCCTATGCCACATAACATATAATTCATCTCATAACCTTTTAATTAATCTGTTAATCTGGTAAAGAAATCCATCTCTACAAACACAAATGCCTTTTTGCGTCCCCCCGTTTGTCAGTCTTGCCTCTTCAGATTACTTTGATGCCGTTTCTCACGTCTTAGATCTCTGCTCTCTTCGTGGACTCTACAGTCGGGGAAATGCCTCGCCTCTTGTGTGATAATGTCTGATGCAGTTCATGTAAAATGGCTCTTCAGATAATTTTCGGTGGGAGCAGGAGGAGGTGCCGTGTAGCTCCCTGCAGTTGTTTTCTCTGCAGAGTACCTGTTATGTAATGCCTCCACAGGCCCGTATGCAAGTGATTGGTTCAAAACACATACAGAGGGAAGGCACCGGTTATCGCTCTCATTCAAGACACTAAATGATGTTATGCTAAAGATGGATTTGATGCAGAGGCAAAGGTCCCATCATAGTTTCATCACAGTGATATCAATCTGGGAAGTCGCTGGTTTAAAGTGTTCATTAGGCGGACAGACTTTTATTGCCATGTTTGCTGCCCATTAGATGAAGCGCACCTCGTTTTAGCCAATCGCAAAGTTCCAAAATGTAGCTAAACAACAAAGCTCTAAAGCAGGGGGAGGCGACGTCAGGCCCGGGGGCAAAATGTGGCCCTCTATCGTTGAACTTTTGGCCCCCAAGATAATTGAAATGATTTACACTGATATGGAGTACATTTAAACCATTTTCAATTCAGTTTGCCAATGGACAAGGATTTATTTTCTAGCCATGGACATGTATGTCTCAATTTAAGTGTGTATAAGTTAAATTAGTGCTTGTGCTATAGACCCTTTCATTGTTTGTAAAAAATTGGGGTTTAGCTGGAGGCAGAAAGCTAGATCCCTATCTATTTCCATTGTAGCTGTTGTCATAGTAACGATAAACAAATGTCGAACTGTTGTTGGAAATATCAGATAAAACCTTATTTTATCGTCTCAAATGTCGTTCCTCTTGTTCTTGCACCTTAAGCCACAACAGGACATTTCTTAGTTGTAGTTTTACACTTATAATCACTAGTTTTAGTTTAATCTTATTCCTCTTGCTCACTTCCTGCCTCCAGCTGATGTCACTGATGATGTGAGCAGCGAAAGGGTCTATTGGCTCTCATGTCAATCAAGACAGTCTAAACCTGCTCAAAATCAACGTACATTCTCTCAATTTAGGCTGTTTTTAAGTATTTTGTAGAACGTGCTTACACATGGAAATTCTAGAAAGTGTCCCGTCCAAACCCCAGTTTTCTCATATGATGCTTTTGAGAAAGTAGTGTTTTACTTTGGGCCATAATTGGGAGGTTTGGCCCCTATTCCTTGGACAAGGAAGAAAATCGGTCCCCCACAAGGCCAAGTTGCCTACCCCTGCACTAAAGCAATTAATTAAATATATTTTAAAAATGTGTTAAATAATTACAATTTTTGCTTGTTTTAGCAAATGTAAACCCCGCCCATCCACAGCAACTCTGCCACGTGATTGGTCTGAAACACCAGTGGATTTGAGCCTTTCACAATTGTTTTTTTTTTTTTGAAAATGCCTAACCTTGACTGCAGGGAAAGTTCTTACTGTATTTGTGAGTTCATAAACATAGGAGAATCCATCCACAACAATCTGTTTCATAGCGCTCCCGCCTCACCGTTCACACAATCAGCAGTGTGTTGTGGTTTAGAGCGAGATATCCAGGTGTTACAAACGAAAGAAGTGCCGAGTCTAAGCAAAATAAAACAAAGCAGGAGGATGGACGCGTAGCCGCTGATATCAAATCTGTTTTAGCAGAATCCTCCATTTCCCTTTTGAAAAAACAGCGAGAGGCACTATGTGCAATTTGTGCATTTTTACCTCCCGGATGTGGCAGAGCTCCGCGAAATCAGCACAAAGTATTCTCCTAAATCCCCTTCCTTTCCCAAAATGGATTTGATGAGTGCAATACATTAGCAATCTGGCTCTTGGCAAGGTAGAAAATTCAGATGTCAAAAAGTCCAGCTTGCGTTTTGAATATTATATTACATCATGATTCCTTATGATTTTTCTGAATTTCTCATTTCTTTTGCGAAATATACCCCATTATACCATGGTCAGTGAGAATTCCAATGCTGATTGCATTGGAATTCTGAACCAAAACGGTTCAGCACTTGAGTGGTCAGGTCAGACAACGATAACAAATGCTGGAGAGCGTCAAGACCGGTAACGCCATTGTAAAGAACAGCTAATAACATGCAGCGGGTGGAGCAAATCAGCGGAATGCCAACCAACAGGCTGCAGGTAGTTTAAAATCACGTTCTATATCACTCCACCACACTTTGTAACCAAAGTGTGGGGGAACTAGTTTCAGTTAAAGTCATGTAAAACAGAAATAACTAATGTCCTGGACTTAAATGACCGTCCAGAGACAGTAAACAGACAAAATTACAACAGTTTCAGTTTGTGGGACCATGGTATAAGCGGATTAAACAACTTGGAGGCGTGCATTATACAGTTATAACGCACCCCGCGTCGTGCATTATAACTGTATAATGCACGGCTCCTCGTTGTTTAATCCTTACTTACAACACTCCATAAGCTAATCCTTAGTTCATTCATGATTTCCTGATCATTGCGTCCCCAATATTAGTAGTGTCAATTTACGTTTTTAACTATTAGGACAGAATTATATGCAGGATAAATATTGTAAGAAATGTTCACTAGGCTATGATCCAATGAAAACGACCGATCATTTAGACCACTGATTCTCTACTGATGGATCAGCGAGCCTTTTCCAACAATGACTGTTGAGGAAATATATCAGTATGTTTTACTTGGAAGGTCAACTCTTTTAAGGTTTAAAGGATGAACTCAGGGGTGCCCAAAGTTTTTTCAATGGAGGGCCAAAATAGGTGATGGAGGGCCAAAATTGCTGGTGAAGGGCCAAACGCAATACTGTTTCACATGTAGAAAGACCAAATACCAAATAACAGATCTATGATTAAATATATTTTAATTACTGTACTTTTGAGTAGTACTGTATGTTGTTTTGGTGTCCTAACTAACTATTAACAGTGTATTCAGTAACAAATGAATCAACGTTAGTAGTACAACCACTTCTATGAAAAATGGCCAAAAGATTAAAAGGGTATGTAAACTTTAAAGGGTATGTAAACTTTAAAGGGTATGTAAACTTTTGAGCACAACTGTATATGGCCTGTCCATTTGTTATTTTGATGACATTTGATTAGATTCGGATTAGATTCTTCATTTGATCCCCGAGGGGCAATTATGGTGCAGCCAGCAGTTTCACACAGACACATTATACGCCCATAACAATCTGAAGATAAGCATAGCAAAAAGGAAAATGGTATCCAGCAGAGTACCACAATCAGTGACCTCCACAGTTAGGGACACAGCAGGATGAAAGTCTGTTTGTTCTGCTCCTTGGTGCAGCAGACCATCTGTGTGAGAGGAGAGGCTTGAACTGGGGAAATAGTGGATGAGTGGGGTCCGCAAGAATTTTTCGAGCCTAATTTACAGACCCGAATTTGAACAGTTCCTAATATCCCTGAGTCCTGATCATTTTTATGCACTCTTTGATAATACTATGTACGCTGTGTGTTTTTTAGACTCAGTAGACTAATCCAGCAGATAAATATACAGTATATCGTGTCCTAATAGATTGAAATGTAAATTGACACTACTTTGATAAAGGGCAAGCAATCATAGAAAGTCATGAATGAACTATTAGCTAATGATAAGTTCATTACTGCAGTTGCAATGAAGTATATTTTGCAAAACAAAAATCAGTAAAATCATAATGAATCATGATGTTCATGCATGAACTTTGTGAACTCATGAAGAACGAAATGTCCTACACTTAGTACAGATGAAGACTGAAGAACCTTTGCCTACGATGGACAACTCCTGTACGACTGAGAACTTGCACAGACTTTGTGAATATTCAAAACGTTTTGGTGTTTCATTATGGTGGTACATTTATCACATAGATGCTTGATTAATTCATGCAGAAATTCCTTTATGAAAGGACATGAATGATGTTTATTTCTGATGAGTCATGATGTAGTAGTAGTAGTAGTGCATAAATACAGCACATCATGCATTAATTCATCCATTAATCCATGTAATTCATGAATGATTTCATGAATCATTATTATAAAGTGTTACAAACATGGTAAAAACAAATTCATTTGTTTTTTTTTAATCATTGTTTGTAACACTTTAGCAATAAACTGACAGGGGCAGGGGCCAATAGACCTTTCTCGGTCATGTGACTTGGAATGGAATGCCGGCCTGTTGGTTGGCATTCCGCTGATTTGCTCCATCTGCTGCATGTTATAAGCTGTTCTTTACAATGGTGTTACTGGTCTTGACGCTCTCCAAGACGGTTCAGCACTTGAGTGGTCAGGTCAGACAACGATATCTGAACAAATGCTCGTTTGTCGGAGCTCAGGACCCGTCATGGGACTTTTGCTGCCCACCAAGACTCTGATTGGTCAGAGCATAGAGATATAGCATGTTTTGATTTGAATTGCTTGCAGCAACCCATTGTTGCAACATAAGTTCCGCTAGCTGATGATGTCAGC
>OMNZ01070615.1:0-11854 GCA_900303255.1 Lesueurigobius sanzi | reverse complement strand
CAATATAATGCAGTATTATTCTGAGGATTCAGAGTTAAATATGTCAGTAATTCCAATTGTGTGAAATTCATCCTTCAAGAACACAAGATCAACCTAAAATCCACCTCTGAGGTGGGGTCATTTTAATCCCTCTTTTTAGGATCAAAATGATCCAGATTTGGATCTGATTTTTTGAAATACCCAAAAGGGTAAAATATCTGGATCAAAGGCAGGATTGGATTTACAAATCTGGATTTGCATCTTCAGGATAAAATCTGCTTTGAAATACCCAAAATCAGATCAGATTTGGAAAAAATCCAATCCACCTGGATTAATCCTGGTGGATTATTTTTGAAATACTGGGCCCTGGTGACAGTGTGTGGTCTAGATTTTGCCTCCCCCAAGGCCACGTACTCGGTCCGTTCTGTGAGGTATGAGTGGAACCATTGAAGGGCAGTGCCAGAAAGACCAATGTCCATGTCCAAGACCATACTTTACACACACATAATTGTTGAATACTCATTAAAAAGCCTTAAAAAGCTGAAATTGTTGCAATAGTGTTTTTCCAGTAGTTGTTTTGTATTCTCATCAGAAAGAACTGGCTGTAAAATATGACAAATGAGCAGATGATTTGTATAAACCCCCCTGAAATAATTTAAAATTTACCAGTTAGTGTTAGCAAACTAGAGATAGCACCTCTTATTTAGTCAAAACATATCTGCATTTTTCTGAGTAATCCCTCTGTTGTACAGGAGTAGCCAAAAGTGCTTGAGCTGTCATACTCTGTAGTTGAAGTTGGTTAGTGTTATCTGATGGCAATTGTATATCTATTATAAAAGAAACTGGACACAACATGCTCAGGAAGTCCATACCATAAAGTAGTATGTTGGGGAAGGTATCTATAAAAGAGGAGACGAGGGACAAAAGCTTGTTGGAGCTGTTACGCGTGGAAGAAACCAGCAATGTCTTGATATAGATTTGCCCAGTACAATAAAGGCTTTTTACAAAATGTAAATAGATAATTACAATGTTGGAGCAGTGCCTTGGTCTCTCGTTTTTCTCTACATATCTACAGTCACTGCTCTCCAAGTGATATAAAATGTATATAAATAATATGAATCTGCAGAGGTGAGACTGTAACATACCGGTATATTCCAATCACACATGTACATAATCTTATCACTGTATTAGGATGGTGTGTTGCAAGTCTCATGGCATAGTTATACAGTAAAACAGTGCGAGCTATATCTTACGATGAAATTACATTTTGATTTGTTTGTATGTTTTTTTCTTTTCATTTCTGTCAAGGGTTTCCTCTAATCTTGCTGTATCACTTCTGGAGAAAGGTCTGTTTCCGCTTACTCTACTTACTATGTCGAAACCTTAATACTGTACTATATTGTACAATGCTGTCTTCTTTCCAGGTGTGGTTTTAGACGGTGTCATTCTTGAAGGCACATTTAACAGCGTCCGACAGAAGATGACTGTGGGTCCCTTCGTTTGGGTAACAACAACTTACATTCTCAGAGTAAAACGCACATTGGCAGCTCTCCTGCTATTTCATAATGCTGTTTTCTTTCTTTTAGTTTTATTTCAGTATTCCTGGAATTAAATATATATTTACAGGAGAAGGGAAGGAGTCAGTTTTTCCAACTGAAGAAAAGTATGTTCAAATGAGCAACACTGGTTAATAATCTATTACAAGTTCATGCTTATTTTTACATTTCTTTAACCTCCTTGCATAAATCATACTTTAAGTATTATGGGAAAATCAAAAAGCAATTCAAATCTTCCATGTAGATGACTTAACAGTAGGTGTCTCTAATCAACTGAGAACAGAGCTAATGATACCTCAAAACGGATTGGAACAAAAATCTCAATTAGGCCCAAAAATGCCTTTAAATTATGCCAATAGGCTCACAATTTTAACCTGTTTCGAATTACTGAATGATAATTATTAAAAGTTTGATTGTATTATTGCAATATACTGTATGTTTTACTGTAAACAATATTTTGCATTTGCAGTTTGAAGAAAATGAAAAGCCCAATACTGCTCCTCCACTCAGAGGACGATCACCTAGTTCCCATGGAGATCGCAGAGGGGGTAGGATAGAGGCTCCCGGCGACTAAAACATTTAAAACATATGCCTTTGGTCTCTTACCTTTTTGTTCCTCTTTCATTCAGTTTCACGAAGTGGCAGCGAGTGCCCAGAGCAAAGATCGAGTCAAGCTTGTTAAGTTTGATGGGAGCAAAGGCTATCTCCACAACGGGCTGTACAGAGACGCCGAGCTGCCTGGTGTATTAAAGTAATTACACACTATTCCTCTGATTTCAACTGTTTTCCCTCCTTTTTTCTGTAATGTGCTTTTTGTCTCTTCCTGTGTAGGGATTTTGTGGAGTCATTACAGTGAATGAAGAGAGAACCTACTGAAGAATAATATAATATTATAATTCTACTATAATATAATATAACATGAAATTGAGTTGATTAAGTTTGTTGATCTGTGCTCTACAAAGCGATTTTTTTGCATTTCCGAATACACATCATAGTTCCACCTTACATTGTTGGTCTAAATGGCAGCTATAGCAGATTCATTCACACAAAATACATGGCTGAGTGTCTGAGCTGACCACTGTGTGATGTTATCTAATTGCACTGAATAATCTGTAATTGAACGTTTTAGCTGTACAAGGCATGTGATTGAATTTTCTGTTTGCTCTTGAATATAATGGAAAGAATGATAGAATATGATTACTCTAAACAAATATTCATTGATATTACAATTATGTTTGCAATAAATCATACTACCATCAATTTAGTACTCTCTCTTCCTCTTTGGAATTGCAAGTCTACCTCTTTGCCACAAGATGGCACCAAAAACATTCCAACTTTTAAGATGAGTTTAAAAGTCTTAACATGTTGTAGCCATAGACTGTATATCAATCAATCAATTTATTTTTGATTCGCCCAATATCACTAAAGGGCGTTACAAACACCTAAGTAGCAAATCAAACCAATTAAATGTCACACACAGATGTAATGTCACACAATATACAATACGCTCTATGGTTGTACCTTGCTCTTAAAATATTATACATGTATTTGTTTTTCAGTATAATTTTATAGCCTTGGCTATAAAAGAGCAGGGTAGGTGCAAAGTAAGAAATAGAGCAATATTTGCAGAAAATGTATATAGGCTGCATGTGTACAGTAATCAAATTTGTTATTGACCTTTGATCATAGGTGGTTAGTATTTTTGAAATATTTGTACTTTTTGGAGTAGCTTACTTTTACTTTTGTTAAACAATACATTTTACTTCCATTGGAATAATACTGTACACATATTATTCCAATGGAATAGCAAATTCATTCCATAATGAAGTGACTCCTCACTGTGAGTGACAAAAGCTTCATGACATACAAATAAATGTGTGATTCTTGTACTTTGTTGTTCAATGATTTATTTTACTGTTAATTTGAATCTCTGAACTTATTTTTTATGATGTTCTATACTGTATGTTTTTATTTTATTATGTGTTTATTTGGTTGGGACAGCGTATGTTAATGAACACACATGAGAACCGTAGCATGTAAACACGTATGGGCTTATTAGGAAGCACTTCATGACTTTGTGTCTGTGAGAGGCGCTATAGAAGTTTGCTTGATTGCTTTATTTTTACTGTATTGGATTCCAATAGAAAACCCCATAGGATTAAACAAACTAAAATCCAATAAAAAACTGTATTGGATGCCAATAAAAAAAATCCTGGAGGAATCAAATAGAAATGTCATATAGGTTTCCAATAGGAATAACCAATCCTACAGAATGAAATCCTATAAATTTGGTTCCAGAATCAAATAGAAAATCTTTTTTCCATTGGATTTTGGGTGAGTGACTCCTTCCATGGCTTCTCCGCATAAAGATAAGTCAGATGTGCTTTACACTGTTGAAATTGTTTAGTAAATGTCTCTGGGTCTCCTGTTCCACAAAAGGTCGGGTCAGACTAGACAAAAGGGACAAACCCATGCACTATCCGCGGGGTTGTTGTCAAAAGGTGAAGTCTTGGAAGTCGGATGACGTGGCTGAAGGTTGCGGCCGATCCGGCTCGGGGACGACAGAAAGCGTCGCTACACTCACCGCTCGCGAATGTGATTGGTCGACTGTGGCCACGTGACCTGATCTGTCCAATCACGAGCGAGTGCGACGAGCGGCCATATGCGCACGGAGAGCATCCCAAAACCTGCCCCTGCTGCCTCTGTCACACACAACCAGGAAGAAGGTGGGATAGCCTTCCGAAGCTAACATCCCCAATCTTCTCTGCACACTTTCTCTCCGACAAATGATGGGCCCGTGCAGGTTGAAATCGGCCCTGGTGGCGCTTTTGATCGTGGTGGGATCTTTGTTACCGGTGGACGCAGACGAGCACGAGCACACGGTGAGACAGCGTTGACAACTGAGGCCGATTGAGAAGAAGGAAGGCAGTCGCGAAAATAATGGACGTTTGTGCTATGTGCTGTCTGCTAACTGGCATAATACGTGCAGTGGGAGGCATGACACGTCGCCGGGTTTATATAGTAAATTATCCGTGCCAAGCTGTTGAAATCTCTTGTAGAAATTGCCATAAATAGCCTCAAAACACACCAGCTCTTATCGGCCTTTTAATAAGAGCTGCTGCTTGCTGCTTATTGCTAGCGGCAGTTGCTACGTAGCCTGTTAGCATGTCTCCCATACAAGCTATTCCTGACACATAGACGGAAATCCAAGTTGGATCACTAAACGTGCACAAAACTGTAAATATTCCTCTCATAATAAACCTATATTATCCCGCTGTCGTGTCAAAACAAATCAATACGAGACGTGGGTAGTGTGTAAGTCAAAATTAGCCTAACTAAGCTAAAACACCGGTTCATATATGCAAGGCCTTTGCATATTTTATGCTGTATTTTCATTTCCCCTGTTGCCACATGTTGTTATTATCATGCTTTATAACACTGGGCTAACATTTATTATGCTTGGCCGCGTATGTTTGCTTTTTTGCAATGGCTGCAATGGCTTTGAGAGGGCTGTACTTCCTTGATATGATGAGATGTGGCACTAACTATTGTGCACAAGCCCTAATTGTTTTACGAAAGGAAATGGCTTGATACAGTAGTTAAATCAAATGGATTGTTTGATTTAAAGCTTGAGCTGCTGTCAGACGCTTTATCAATAGCAAGATCATGCTGCTTCGTGCCAAATCAGTGTCTTACATGAAATATAATTGCATATGGATGTTCTCAGTTGCCTGGTACGTTTATTTGACTAATATTGTTGGTTGTTGTCAGTGAGCATTAGAACTTTCATCTATGTATGTACCATACAAGCTATATTTCATTACTAAACTAAGAAAGTATAGATGAAGGAAGCGATTGCTATCAACTACAATGTAGTCTGATTCTGTGTACCCAGTGCCACTGCTATACAGGAAGTATAATCTGCATGGCACTAGTCCTCACATTACTCCTCCTTCCACACCTTTACTATCCAATCTGTGTTTACATAGCTTTGAATATGACTTGCCAGTCCTATCACTTGCGCCAGAAGGGGAATAGCATATCCAATGTCAAATGCTATACACTAAAATATGTCAAATGCTTAGAAAATTAAACCTGTTATACTTGTCAAACCTGAGACACATTCCCTAACGCCACAATAAAAGCCCATCTCCTTGCTTCCTTTTCAGTACACAGACAAGGAGGAAGTAGTGCTATGGATGAACACAGTGGGGCCTTACCACAACCGACAGGAGACGTACAAGTATTTTTCTTTACCGTTCTGCGTCGGCAACAAGAAGACCATCAGCCACTACCATGAGACGCTGGGAGAGGCTCTGCAGGGAGTGGAGCTCGAGTTCAGCGGCTTGGACATAAAGTTCAAAGGTATTCGTTTACTATGACTTCATTGGTTTAAACCCCACCTTTCACCTGATGAGGGCAAACAGGATGACTATTAATATACTCCATTACAATGAGAAATGGATTGAGTGCAGGTTAGCGTTGCATAATGAGAAATAAAGTGCAATATTTGATAACTGTCTTGAATATAGAAATGAGAATATTATTACCATAATGTACTAAACCAGTTGCACCACACTGAATTTAAACAAAGAAAAAAAAACATAACCACTTTGTTCATCAAATTATGTCAATACTTCGCACCAAAGACTAGCTTTTCTTTTAGGTTGTGTTTGCAACAATTGGGGATTATGGACCCCCTCGGAAATTGGATGCGACATCTCAAGGGGCAGTGCATTAATAGAGTTAATAACAAATGAGTAAATCCATCAGATAGCGGACCTCAGTGATGTTTGTTATTGTTAGGCTTTTTGTGATATTGCATCATCTAATTTGGGAATATATTGTGCATCCCTACTGGAGATCATCTTAACGTTAATTAAGCTGTGTAATAATCAATGAGTGATCATAACAAAGTTGAGCAGTGAGCCATTCAATGACATTCCTAAATAGGGCTGTAATAGGCTCCAATCAAATCGACATTGCAATTTGAAATACTGCAGTTACCTAACCCCAAAGGCTGAGGTTGTTTCTGCCTTGCATCTCCAGCAATTCATGAAGCTGAAATATAATAAATTGGTACTACTGCAATGCATAAAAGCAGTTTTAGAAGAATATTTAGCTGACAATAGGGCTGTGACAATAAACAATAATATTGATAACCGCGATGAAAGACTTACCGGTAGTTGATTGCAGCATTTTTTTCATAATTGGCATCATCACTTAAGAAGCCAGTTGAACAAGAAGACAGTTCAACTACGACATAATTACTGTGATAATATTGTGAATGATTGTGTCCAAGGCAATTGTGAGACAAAATTTCCATATCATCTCATGCTTAGACAATACTCAATTGCATAAAACATAATATTAAAATTGCAAATCGAATCGCAATTCCTGTCTGAAAAACCTCTTTAATTCCTAAATACTGACTTGTTTTTTGTGGTAATTGTGCAGCTCTAATCTGACCTCTTCATATCTGTCTGTTATGTGGAAGTTGCCCAGTATCTTGCTGTTGACGTTTGCAATGGCACAATGACTTTTTGATTACAATTGACTTTTAAAATTCATTGCTAACCTTCCATGCAACATTTTCTTTCTTGCAGATGAAGTGATGCAGACGACGTACTGCGAAATCGAGCTGGACAAGGCCAAGAGGGACGCCTTCGTGTATGCCATAAAGAACCACTACTGGTACCAGATGTACATCGATGACCTTCCCATCTGGGGTAAGCGATGGCGCTGAACGATTTTGAAAGTAACTGCGTTTTGTGATTCCTTGCTGATTTTTATCAAGTTTCAGTTCGCAATGCACAATGACTGAAACTACTGAGCTAAAACAAGAGCCAAATGCATTTTAATACTGGTCTAAACTACAAGGATGTCGTAGCAGGCTGCAGTTGATGGAGATTGTGTTTTGCCTACTTCCTGATTCGCTTTTGACGACAATTTGCAGTTAATCTTGGCTTTTTTCTCACACTGTTGCATCTATCATGGAAATTAAGGTCTTTGCTTTCCTATGACCAATATCATTTTCTTGCCCTCATTGTCTGCAATGCTTGGATGTTGAGTTGCTAATATAGATTAGAGGTTAAACCAGTTCTCCCCTCATGTGGCTTCATTGTTGTGACCTAGAGAGAAACAAAACCAACACATATCCTATAACCTGCTGACAGGCATATATGGCTAAATGAACAGAGAATAATGCGGTGTTGTTGTAGGTGGACACTTGGGTTGTGTGATTGTGAGGATTGAAATACAGATTTTCTTTTGCTAATGTTGTCATGCCAAGTGTAGTATAAACCAGTGGTTCTCAACTGGTGGCTTGGGACCTAAAAGTAGATTGTGAAGCTGTTGTATCTATTGGAAAAGTATGACAACACAATGAGTCTGTTTAAAATGATAATATAATTTGATGGAAAATATAGTATTTTACATTATTTTCAACACATTTAAGGTGAACAATATTATAGTTTGTAATAAATATGTTTATCTGGGCCGTGGCTTGTGGTGATAGGTTGTTCTTTAGATATTTGTTCAATCTTACCTCTTTAAATCAGTATTGAGCCCACAGCCATTGCCATTTGTTCTTTCATATGCACATTTCCAGTTATAAAACATTACAGATTATTTTATACAGGGAATGATTATTGGCCCATGTGGAATCTTTAGAGTGGTTAGGGGGCCGCAAACCTCCAGACTTTGGGAACGGCTGGTCTATAGTGCTAGAAAGGTCTTGGACATAATAAGACCCCATGGAGACAAGATAATTATTTTTGACATATTTCACTACCTAAATAAATGCAGTGATTGCTATTTTCTAATTGCACTCGTGAAATTATGAATACTTGTGCATCCCTTGTATGTGTGGAGCGCGTGCTGATGACGGTTACATACTTGATATACTTCTCTTTTTGGTGGAAAATCATCTTAACATTGGCCTGACACCACGGCTAGACTATCATTACACAAGGATCTTTAGCCTCGTAATTATTTGAAAACGAACTTGCCTTTTTGCGTTTTAATTTTCTGCACACGGATCAGTCTTGACTTATTTTGCTCGTGGTTCTTGTTGCATTTTCGACTTGTCTACATTGGGTGGACTGTTTTATTTCTCTTAAATCAAAAGTGCTTGCACAGTGTCACTTTTACATGTGGCTAACTGTAAAGAATATCCAGACTTTCACCTTATGAGTAAAACATCTATGGCCTGCTGAACTGAAGCTGATGCATATTTGCAGATGACTATTCAGCCAAACAACACTGTCTAAATTATTTAACAATGGTGTGTTGAATTACTGCGTCCGCGCCTGTTTGTGTAACCTATTATGCATAGATTGATTTGTCAGTTCGAATAATATGCATCGCTTGATGTTGGCTGCTTTCTGAGGGCATATTTGCATGATTGACAATGTGTCTACAATATATTTACAGTTTCATAAGTCGCATTAGTAGGAATATTACAATAGACAGTGATGCAAAGCTTCTTACTGGCCATCATGTCCCACAAAATTGTAAAAGCACTATTTGTTTTTCACATCACTCTATACTATATTTAATGTGGTGTCCGTCTCTGGAATAACTTGGAAGCTCAACTCAAACAATGCTCACCCCTTTATCAATTCAAATCCAACAGATGATAGTCAAAGTACAGTGCAGAAGAATGGATCTGAATGTGCAAATGAATAAATGAATATTGCTGTAACCGGCTTTTTTACTTGGTCATGTCAATATGTGATAGACTAAATGTGGTCTTGTTTGTTCAGGTATTGTTGGCGAGGCTGATGAGAACGGAGAGGACCATTATCTGTGGACGTACAAGAAGCTGGAGATCGGTTTTAACGGCAACAGGATCGTGGATGTAAACCTGACCAGCGAAGGCAAAGTCCGACTCATACCAAACACAAAAATCGCGATGTCCTATTCCGTGAGTGACTCTGACTTCGCCTCTTCTGTAAAATGCTTGTATTCTTTTCAACAAGTAACTCGACATCAAGTAGCCGTTCGTAAAAGTCACTGGCCGTTTTTCCTTTCTCAGGTGAAATGGAAGAAGTCTGATGTGAAGTTTGAGGACAGATTTGACAAGTATCTCGACCCGTCCTTCTTCCAGCACAGAGTGAGTACACTGTCTTATTTGTAACCGCGCTGTTATCCACAGATTATGCTTATTTTAGAGCTTGATTGTCTAAAATATCATGGTTGAGTCCTTGTCTTATCCAAAATAATCTGTACACTTTATGCTCAACATCGAGGGAACACAAAACATTTTAGAGCCCATTTCCATGACTGGACACGTTCTGTGCTCAAAGTGTGGTCATTTTGGCACCATAGATTTGCTAGCATGCCATTTGCTACAAGTGAAAGTTTGTTTTCCTTGTTCTTTTTTGTTGTATTTTCAAATTTTAAGACTTTAAATACAATATAAATGCTGATAATGTTTTTAAGCATCAACTATGCGTATGTACAGTGTATATATAGACTTTTTTTGTTATTCATTTTACAAATTGTGACAAATTGTGTTCATCAATTTGTCACCCAAGTAAAATGTGAAAATATTCTTTATTAACATGGGTTGTGAGGTTATTGCCAATACTAATTTCCATCCTCCCTCCCTTTGGACCAGAGCCATATGTCTTTTTATCAAACGTTGTAGCCTTTTGATAAAATGAAATTGATTTGAACTTATTTTCTGTGTGAAACATAATATCCAAATGGCCTTGATCATATCTTTATCTCATATGTACCACAGTTTTGTCTTTTGTGTCTAAAATCCTGCAGCTCTAGCACTTCTGGCTCACCTTCAGAAGGACATGAAACACTGATGATAACATGTATCACTCACACACCATTCTACCGAGCATTCTACTTTTAATTTAAAACCAACTATTTAGATGTTTGATTCGACTAAACAAAGTGGCTCTCTGATTGTTTTACTTGTCGTTTCAAAGTACTGGGTGTTTTTTTAGTTAACATTTTCATTAGTAATGGTTTCTATATTGATGGTGGAATGGCTGCTGCTCCGAGTCATTCTTGTTCGGTGGCGTCTCCGTGGGGCTGTGCAATTAATACAATTTTCAATCAAATCAAAGTCTGATCTTTCTCAGTTGTCAGTTGTTGAGTAGGAGCTTTTTAATCGACTTGTCAACAGTCAGTCCTGTGTCAGCACCTGGTTAGGAGTGGAAGAGTGGAATACAGACAGGAATAAAAGCTCATGATA
The DNA here is from genome assembly GCA_900303255.1 of Lesueurigobius sanzi. NCBI lineage: Eukaryota > Metazoa > Chordata > Actinopteri > Gobiiformes > Gobiidae > Lesueurigobius > Lesueurigobius sanzi. Next base: position 1,102 of record OMNZ01070615.1, on the reverse strand, counting down.
AAACAATGCTGTGGAAACTGAAAGCATACATTTTTAGTCAAAGGATTTTGATTTGAAATGTCTTTAACCAATGCACCATGTAAAAAGCTATAATGTTAAGGTATACTGTGTTGTCTCTGAAGGGAAATTTGTCTTCAGATTTATTTTTTAACAAGATTTTTGGCTGGTTTGTTTTTTTTTTTTGTCTAAAATAACAACCACTCTCCGCTTCTGTGGGATCGAGCAGGTGCCAGTTACTGTCAGTGCTGTGCAAATAAGTCGGACGATCTGTTTTGCTGTCTGTGGTAACTATTGACTGTCCAAGCGCCAAATTAAACTCCTTGGAGGGCCAAATTTGGGCCACAGGCCCCACTTTGGGCACCCCTGTCTTATGAAGTACTATGTTATATGGAACCTGATTGTATGCTGACATTTGGGGACAGCCCCTGAGCTTATGAAAGACCCAGCGGAAGGGGTTGTCTCTACTCCAAGCCTGATGACGGTCAGAGTGACCAAAACGTTGCAATTAAAGCTGAATAAAGCGTGAGACGGTGTGCGGGAGCTTTTCTTTATTTCATTCAAGTTCTTCTCCTACGCATCTGTCGCACTTAGGAGTGCAAAGCTCATTGTTTATTAAAATAACAACCAGCAATGACAGAATCCATTAATGTGATTCATTATTTTTATGTAGTGCTTGCCTACCTATAGTATACTGGAGTTGTTAGGGCCATGTACACAATACACAAATCTTAAAGAAAAGATGCTTTGTAACAGATTTAGCTCTTGCTAAATCCCATCTGCAGTCCCCGGGCAGGTGCACACAATATTAAAATACACATTACAGATATACAGTGAAGAAAGTAAGTATTTGAACACCCTGCTATTTTGCAAGTTCTCCCACTTAGAAATCATGGAGGGGTCTGAAATTTTCATGGTAGGTGCATGTCAACTGTGTGAGAGATAATCTAAAAAGAAAAATCCAGAAATCACAATCTATGATTTTTTAACAATTTATTCGTGTGATACAGCAGAAAATAAGTATTTGAACACCTGTCTATCAGCTAGAATTCTGACCCTCAAAGACCTGTTATTCTGCTTTTAAATAGTCCAACTACACTCTGCT
>OMNZ01070567.1:4519-20853 GCA_900303255.1 Lesueurigobius sanzi | reverse complement strand
CAGTGTTATGCTGCAATACACATAAGAACAAACCTGCCATAAAGTTGGTAACATATGCACAGAGTGGATATAGCTATATTTTTCACTTCTTCAGGAGGTCACTTTGGGATAACGCTTTAAAGTGGGTGTGGTCACTGGAAGCATATGTATTTCTTGGCCAGTCTTCTACTCTGGGGAGAGTTGATTTTATTAATAATACTTTTAGTCAAAATAACACGTAAATCAAAGAGCATAATTGAAAAATTGTGGTAAATATTAAAACTGTTTTTCTCTGAAAATTTGGTGAAATGGTGCAGTCTTAAAGTTTGCTATTGCTAAGGTCCTGTTTTTGGAAAGAATGTCAGTCCACCCAGTTAAAGCCAAAAGGGATGTGTACCAGGTCCAGGTGGACCAAAATGCTCTAGGGAGAGCCAAGTGGCTCAGTGCTGGGTTTGGCCCGTCATAAAGATCATTTTTTATGGTCTACTAGTTGTAACCAACAGCTCAAAGGGGTGTGTGACTATTGTCTCAGTCTTTCACATTCAATGGTAGAAATCTTCTTTCAGGGGCTTGTGGCTTTCTAGTAACAAAATGTAATAATCAAATTATGTAATTTCTCAATATCAATAAACACTTGAAGAGCTCATTGGCAAAAGCAGATATCTCCGTTTTGGATTTGGATGGACATTTTTTAGATTTTTTTTGTATTGTACCCTACAGCTGTCACCAGTAAAACTAAAATTGAATCCATTGTATGAATATAACAAGTGAATTATTATTACACTACAATAGATCTGGTCATTAAAAACACTTATGCACAAAGAGAAAATTAAAGAATACATTGAATTTTCTCAAAGGCACTTCACTTATCCTGTCCTAAATCTTACAAAAAATGAATGCTTTAGAAACATGTGTCATGTGTTTAAAGGCAATGCTTCTGTACTTTTCAGCTGGGTATTGTAGCATCAATGACCCACCAATCAATGGCGGAGTGGTTAACCGCACTTCCCTTCGTCCTGGCAGCAGACTACAGTTTTTCTGTAATCGCGGTTACCGTCTGGTCGGTGCAAGCAATGCTACATGCAGGCTCCACACAAACGGCCTCCACCATTGGGACACGCCAACACCAATTTGTCAAGGTAAATTAAAAGAAAAACGCTCACGTGTCCTCTATTAATACTTACTTTTCACTTGTATATATACTGTAGGTGTTTATATTTTTGTGCTTGATCTAATTATTGCTGTGACCATGTATTTGTGGTTGGCAGCTATCTCGTGTGGAATCCCTCAGTCTCTGGGCAATGGCAGCTTCCATGCTTACCAGTACACTGTCGGCAGTCAGGTCACTTACTACTGCAACAATGGATTTCATCTGGATCCTGATGTTCCTATGACCGCGGTTTGCCTAGAGGACAGCACCTGGAGTAACGTAGCGTCACCCCCGAGATGCCTGCGTAAGTCTAAGTGTATTTAGATGGGTCACATATTGTATTCACTGTGCAAACGGCAAGACTTTAAAATGCGTGATGTTTTGCAGCTGTTCACTGCCCGAGTGTGGAGGGCATTTTGACAGAGCACATGATGTTCCGCCTGCTGATCGGCAGACTGGGAGAGTTCGGATCGGTGGTGATGCTGGAATGTGCAACAGGTCATTATTTGGGCATGGGGCACCGGACTCTTCGCTGTCTCGCCAACGGGACCTGGGAGGGCTCCGATAACCCAGCTACATGCAAGAGTGAGCACATGCCGAATATTACACCGATACCAAGCATGTAAAAGTGTTCTGGAGTCTTTACCCATGTCTGTCAGTGTTGCTCAATGGAAAAAGCACCAGATTAAAACAGAAAATCACCTCTGCTCAGAATCAGAATTAGAACAGAGTTTGTTGCCATTGTCAATGAAGGTTTCACAGACTAGGAATTTTCTTTGGTGTTCTCGTGCAACATGCAAAATAACATATAGATTAAAATAAAGATAAATAATAAACTATGGAAAAAATAAAGGATATAACTATAAGGCATCCATAAAAATAGTCTCTGAACATTTTTCTGTGATGTTTGTGTTTTTTTTTATTTTTTTTTTTATCTTACCATAACAATGTACAATCTTGAAAAACTTTACAGTATTGATCAGATGTATCTCAATTACAACTCATAATTGAGCTGTAAAAATAATGAATTAATAATAATTAAATCCATGGTATTTGTGGGTTTTTGGCTGAAGATTTAGGTTGGTTTATCTTGTTTGCTTCACACAAAAAGAACAATTTGTCTTTGAAAACTTTCCAATTAGTTAAATTTCCTATGCCACAGAAAGAATGAATGTGTATATTTGAAAGGTTTACAAATGATTCAAATTTGTTCTGCCTAATATTAGAACAATGTCTTCTCATTATCTTGTATTTGAGGTCGGCTTACATAACCACGCAGTTGTGATGACTTGAACAGTTTGAACGTTGACAATGGGTTTTTATAAACTTAATAATTCACCATGTTCTCTGCCAAAAAACTAAAGTGGCAACTGAGACAGGCACAGTGTCCTGATTATGTTATGCTTTCATCTTGTTATAGTCATATCCTGTGGGGAGCTTCCATCCCCACCGTTTGGCACTAAACTTGGGACGCTGACCACGTTTGGGGCAACTGCCATCTTCATGTGTAACCACGGATACACGCTGGTGGGGTCGCACGTCCGGGAGTGTGGGGCTAACGGCCTCTGGAGTGGGACGGAGACCAGATGTTTAGGTTTGCGCCCATATTTTGATTGGTTACTTTCAATAGCCAAATTCCACAGGACAGCAGGACATTCTCCTGGCAATGTCAGGATTTTTGGTAAGAGGGAAAAAAAAGACTTTATCCTGGCATTGTGTTGAGGAGGGCGCATATGTGAATTTGGCACATGATACTGTGTTATTGTGTTTAACAACCTCCATTCATCCATTTTTTTTGGAAGAAAACATGATCTAATAATTAACCTCCAACAAGGACTATGCACAATTCTTTTCATGTCAAGTGTTCTTTTACATTTTTCACATTACATTTCACATTATTTGAAAGCACATGTATTCCCTTATATTTAAGTTTAACCTCTTCCAGCACAAGCCAAAGCAAAACAACATGATCTTTTTTTTTTCTATTTATTTGTGTCTGTAGCTGGTCACTGTGACTCTCCAGATCCCATTGTCAATGGCCACATTAGTGGAGATGGATCTAGTTACCGTGACACTGTGGTGTACCAGTGTATGCTGGGATATCGACTCATTGGCACATCAGTCAGAATTTGCCAACAGGACCATCGGTGGTCTGGAACAACGCCCGTATGTGTTCGTAAGTATCTCTTTAATATAAAGTTATATAAAGTTGTTAACTTTTCGATACTAAACTTCAGTGAAAAGTAAAACAAACCACAAGGTGAACTGTCAGGCTGTTGCACATATTACTTTGTCCTTCCTTCAGTTTCTCATCAAGAATTTGATGAGAATTGCAATTTCTCCTCCCTCAGCAATTACTTGTGGTCACCCTGGAAACCCTGCCAATGGCCGGACCAATGGCAGTGAGTTCAACCTGAATGATGTGGTCAACTTCACCTGCAGCAGAGGTTACGTCCTCAGTGGAGGCGCACGCGCCCAGTGCCGACTCAACGGCCAATGGAGCAGCCCCCTGCCCATGTGCAAAGGTCACTACACATACATCTTCACAGACAGAAGTGCTATCATTGATTTTGAGATCGAACCAATGTTTTAGTAATGCTCGCACATGATAAGCATGAATAATTAGATGTTAAGATTTACTCATGCAGGAACATAGCATTACATGAGGAATAAACAACAACAGAGACTGGTTTTGTATACTGTGTAGCCTACTTGGTAACTATGTAAGTAACAAAATGCCAGATAACTTTTGATAAAGTGATTACGATTGTGTCCAATCTTACATTATTATGTAATGACACAAGAGCAAAAACACATTTTTCACTGTCCTGAGCGCAGATCGATACACAACAGTCACATGGCTTTTGCCATTGAACAGATTGCTCATAGCTCTGCCCTTCATTCACTCTTCTTTCTTTTCCCTATTTTGTCTCTCTCCTTCCCAGCAGCCGCTGTCAATTATGAGACAGAAACTTTCTTTGTTCCCACAGGGTACAAGCCAAGACAAAGACACCCACATACACACACCTCCACATGCACAAAGCCCTGTCCCCCATGGACTCAAATTTGAGCGAATGTCAGTCTCCCCTGTGACATGTGGAAAGTAAAATTGCTCTCTGGTATCTACCCAAAGACCAGAACAGAATAGGAAGGCCGGAGGAAAGAGGAGAACAATAACAAGACAAAGGGAGGCATCGGGAGAAGTTCAAAAGTGTGTTACCTCTAAAAATAGGATCTGGTAGGGTAACGTGAGCAGATGACAGATGACCATAATGAGGGTGAGAAAAGGACCACATCTGAAATGTACTGTACAAATCAAAAAGAACCCTTGAGGAGTCACTGTTGTAACTTATTGTTGCTGTGAAATGTATACATAATTAAGAGCTAGCAATCAAACCCTCTGAACATTGTATTTTTACTTTGCCCATTGGACATATACGTTCAATTACAACTAAACCAATTATGGAACCATCAGATAAGAAATGATACCGTTAAACCACATTATGTAGTAACATTATGAAAGTCCAAAATGTGTAAACATTGTCACTTGATTTTGTAATTTAATTTGTGTAAGTAGTACTAAATTATCAGTACATACTCCCAACATGTACACATAAATTAGAAAGGCTTATATGGAACAGTAGACTCTTTTATATGCAAGTAAGAATTGTATCTTCACCTTTGTAAATAAAAACAAAGTATCTATGCATTCATTGCAGACAGAATAATGTCTTGTAACAGTACTTCTGGGAGTGTGTATGGTTTTATAGTCCAGTCAAATTACGGTTGGATCCTCAACAAATTGCAACAAAAGGTTTTTCAACGGATTCCTACTCAGACTTTATCCCTTTATAACACACTAAAAGTCCCAGAAAATCGGTGCTCGGGAAAGCTCTGAAAAACGGCATTGAAAATCCCCATGCAAAGCTTGTATGAAAAACCACAGGGACCCAAATCATGACAAATGTATTTCTTTGATAAATGAAGTACAGCAACATTTTGGGAAGAATAAGCACCCAAATTGATGTTAGAGATGAAATTGAACCATTTGGGCATATAACTAAGCAGTTTCAGAGTGTTTATGTGCCATTCTTTAATTATTATCAACGTGAATAAGGAATAATGCCGCTTTTGTTGCAATTTGTTGAGGGTTGACCCATTTTTCGCCATAATTTGACTGGACAATTAAGCCAATTGTACTCAGGCTAAATCTATGTGCTCTTGATGACAAACATCAGTCCCTACTTGGTGCTGAAGGTGGCCTTGATTGCAGGAGGGTTCGAGCTGCAGTTTCACAACATATTTGATCTAAAAATCTACAAAGGAACTGACACATTTATTATCAGATATCAGGATAGCATGCAAACACAAAATCTGATTATTTGATTATTTGAAATAGTCTAGTATCTGATTTCTCAGTCTATGTAACCATAGCCATTGTTCATTTTGTTTTGTCAGTTAATGTTCTTAATATTTCAACATAGTTTTTGTCAAGGTAATAACATTGCAAAAGGCACAGAACTACTGAAGTTTGCTAATAATAGGTTAATTACTAACGCCTCATAATACATTTGCTAGTAATATGCAAAATTAATCTTCAAGCTCTGTGTTTAAAGTACTGATTAGTTGTTGATATGTAAGGTTGATTTGTTTATTTGGCTGATGTTATTACATAATGATCCATGCTACGCCATGTTCCTGAAAATAAAAAAAGTGTGCCTGTTGTAATGACTTATCATTTTTTAACCAGGAAAGTCCACGGATATTAAGGATCTCTTTTTCAGGGGAGTGCTGGCCCCAGAGGGGATCCTAATAACTTGTAATCTGTAATAACTTCTTACATAATGCATTGAGGCAGTTTATTATAGAAATGTGTAATTTTATTACAAAATAAAGGTTTATTACGAAATGAAATGACAATTTTATTACATTTTGGACTTATTCCATCGTGCAGTGTTATTAAATAATACAGATTACCCTACACAATCCTAGTTTAGGACATCACCAGGGGCCAGTTGTTCAAAATTGTAATCTGGATTAAAATGATCCAGGATCAGGTAATCCGTTTTACTTTTATGCTAGTTTTTCAAAGCAACATTGGACAGGATCACCCTGATCCAGATACACTGTTTTCAAGATGACCAAATCTGGATTACCAGTGCTCTAAATGGGACAACATATCACAATGTGGGCTACCAGCTGTAAAGAACAGGTAGAAGAGCAAACAATGTGGGGTCACTTTAAGTGTTTTTTTTTTATTTCCAGACAAAACACAAAACAAAAATCCACTTTTATTTATAATTTGAATAAGTTGAATGACAGAAAAATGTAACATGTTTGTTTGTTATTGAAACCTTTTGGGGGATTATTTCATGGGGACAAGATCATTTTTGTTTCATTTTTACTTTACTGAAAGGCTTAATTGGTAGCCTATGTCTGCTTTATCTACTTTATCACTGTAACAGTTAAACAAGTGCAAAATATAAATAAAAGTATATACACTAAATGATACAAATGTATTATTTGACAAATTCTTTACTACATTTTCTTCCTGAATTCCACCTGAAATCCTATAATGCTGTTTTTTTGGATCAAAGTTATCCAAATCCTACTGACAAGTTTTGAACAACACAAACTGAAGGTTTGATCCAGATTGAAATTAGGATTGGATTACGTTATCCAGTCTGATTTCAGAATCCTTCTTTCCCTTTTGAACAACCCATTTTCAAGATTTGATCCAATAACCAAAATCCGATCAGATTACCTTTGAACAACTGGCCTCATATAACATGTCATATTTCAGATTCTCTGCTCTTGATCATTTGTGGTGCTCAGGAAATATGCATGTTTTACTTTTAATGATGCATTGTGCCATAGAACATACACTCAATCGCATGTTTTTGTTCTCTCCCCAGTGGTGAACTGCTCTGACCCAGGGCATGTGGAGAATGGCGTGCGTCATTCGGGCCTGCGTTACCCTGAGGTGTTTAGCTACGGAATAACTGTGGCCTTTCACTGTAAGAGAGGCTTTTACCTGCTGGGCTCGGCTTTGCTCACCTGCCAACATGATGGACGATGGGACCGGCCAGGCCCACGCTGCCTCGGTATGCTTGCACCTACAGCAACAATAATGCTGGGGAAAACGTTCATTTCGCAAAATATAATCAAAATCCGACTATCTGTTTACAGTACTTTCAATATATCAAAAATGTATGAAGGACATGTAATGGCTTCAGGAGGCGTAACCGAAAGAGTTGGTGCGTTTAAGGGGAGATAGGGCTATAATCATAAAGGAGAAACAGGAGTGAACAGTACAGCTTTAGTACGTGTGTGTGAGTGTGTGTGTGTGTTTTGTCCCAGAAGCAATAGCCTGTTCTTGTCACCGGGATGCCACGGCCGATAGAAATGTACAGATTAAACCAGGAAGCAATAGCAAATGGACGGCTGATTCAAAATAAATGATTCCCCAGACAAACAGGACACAGCAAACGGAGGATAGAGCGCCACAGCGATGTAGATCAAAAAGGCTGATCAAATGGCAGATGTGCAGATACTGTAGACGTGCACATTCAGATCTTAAAATGGAGAGTTATTGGAAAATGGAAAGTAAAACGGTGGTGGAAACTGACATGCTGTATGTTTTATTGAAGGATTTTGATACAGAAAGAGAAAAAACAAAAAGTAGTAAAGATTAGAGTCTAGCAAACAAACAAAAAACAGCACTGGCTCATAGACACACTGTAGAGTATATTATTGCCAATATTGCATTTTATATATCATTTTCCTCATAGTAATACGTATAGTAAGCTCTAATTCTCTTGCGCCGTCACTGCCTCCTGTTACTGTCTCCTGCAGTGACCCAGCTGCAGGCCCTAATGCAGTGCTATCTGCAATCTATAGTTGGATGGGGTCCCACTCTCACTAACACCAGTCTGCCTCTCTCCTCTGATCTATCACTCCCTGCACAGCCATTTCCTGTGGTGACCCTGGTGTCCCGCCTAATGCAGCGGTGGCTGGGACCCACAGCTGGTCATACGGCTCAGTGCTGCAGTACTCCTGTCTGCCAGGAGGGGTGCTAGTGGGCAACACCACTCGCCACTGTCAGGAGGATGCTACATGGAGTAGGCCGCCGCCATACTGTACAGGTAAAGACTTTTCTGTTCTTGTTTAATTTAATTTAATTTAAGTGTAAATAAAGTATAGTGAATCGATGTTACTGTGAAACTAGGACTGTTACAATAACGTTTAAGGAGAGTATTGAGAGCTTTTAAAAAGCAATGGTAATTAAAATGAACCTTTTGCAAGCTGCACATCACACTACACCTCAACCTACAAAATGTTGAGTTACTGAGAAAGGCATGAACTAGCTATAATTTGGAGATTTTGATAGTTAACGCCGGGCTCACTCTACATCCGCTTAAGGTCCAGGCTGGACGCCAGAAGACTTAAAGAGGGCCTAAACGGGCGTGCCAGAGCCTTACTCCACCCACACCAAAAAAATGAAATCTGCCGTAAAAGAGGCGTGTCCGCTAATCCAACTCCAACTCCCTACGGGGAAGGAGCCACAGTCATACCACAGCGTGAGAGAGGATGATGAGGTAGACTTCTACCGACGTAGACTTCTACTGACAGCACAACTTCCACCAACAAACAAATGGAATAGATACAATTGAACCCCTAGAGGGCGTTAGCCACTCGGTTTTAGGCATAAAGGACACTTTTGAGCAGGTTTGCACTAAAATGTAAAATTTTAACTGGAACATGTAGACAATACTATTACACACCAATTTATACAGTTTATCAGCAAAAAAAAGTTGGTTTGGTGTTGCTCGTTAAAAAGTCATTAAAATCAATGTTGCACACTCACAGTAGTCCGGCTCCGGCTACCGAGGTCCTCCGGTGTAACGGAAAGAATCCGCTAGGAGTCTATTTTTGGCGGATGCTGCGGACGCCGAAGCAGCCCTGAATCACAGGAATATTGCGAGGCAGACCGAAGGTCAGGCGACGCCAGGAAAGAAGATCCGGTGAATTTCAAAATAAAATCTACTACCTACAGTACATACTTATTACAAACTCGCGGTAACTTGGCTAATGTTGAAAAAAAAATGTAAACACGGGAGACACGCGGTCATGGCGCCGTCACGGAGGAGCTGCTACAGGGACTACATTTTCAACTTTGAAGATGAAATATATCGCTGTATTTGGATTTGAAGGATTTCTGAGGGCAGCTGCAGAAAGAATGAGCAGAGAGTGCTGCTGGACTTCTGAATGGTGAGTTTGTTTAGCTATAAATGCTATGTTTGCTAGTTCCGTATGTACTTCGTTGATATCACATGAATCCCCGTGAACTTGTGGGTTTCAGGGAGCTCCGCCAGCTCCGCACAGTACAGTGCACCCGAAGGCAAATGGACTCAATGTGAGTGGAATTTTGAGGAAAATGCGGACCGGATCAGGAACGGACCTGGACAGTGGCAGTGTGAGCCGGGGCTAATGCTTCCTTCACACGAAAGGCTGCTTCGACGGCAAAGGCGTCTGGTTTACATTCAAAATGAATGGTAGACGGCTAGACGCGCCTCAAGGGGCTTCCTGAGCAGCGCCTTTGAAGCTTTTCTCGCGTTTCAAGCGTCTGATGCGCTTCCCAAGGAGCAGCTAATCGTCCCAGTTCCCTCATCGTAACATCACATTTACTGCATTTACGTACATCCTGTCTATGCTCTCACCTGAATCATACTGCCATTTTAGCCCACTGTGGGTTAAAAACTGCCCTGAGATGAGGGAAATATTGTCTTGCTGTGGCTCTGGGCGCTGGTACCGGAGTGTCAGCTTGTGTGCATTCTTTCATGACGGGCACCCCCCTCACCCTCTTCCTCTCACCTCTGGTCAGCGGAGGAAAAATCTACTCTATAATGAAGAAGAGCAAGAGAAAAAAGAGCAGGGCAGCAGCGGGGACAGGGCAGAGGGCCGAGGAGGAGCAGAGTACAACCACGTAGAAGAGGTGGGATCTGCCATTGTGGTTATAGACAGTCGGCAACAGAAGCCCCTCCCAACATGTGTCCTGAGCATCTTTGACTATAGTTACCAGCGTCTCTCTTCAAAATACACAAGCGTCCAAATAGAGGCGTTTCAAGCGTTTTTGCCGTCCAAAAAGCACTTGATCTTTCTTTCATGCAAACTGGTTTTAGCTATAGGACCTGGCAACAAAAAGTGTGAGAATTCTGCTTTCTGGCTGAATAAATGGCTCAAGAACCAACATACAGTAAAAAGCCAATTATGAGAAACTTTTTTATCATGTAAAGTTTTCTCAATGCGAACAAATCAACATAAAAATGTGTCCAATTAAATAAATATTTGATTTGTATGCTTGCTTCAAACCTGGGGATACAGAACGGCAATGTTTTAATAGTTTATAAAATCTCACCTATCCAAGCTTTGAATTTGAAAGCCAAGAATTTGAGCAAGTCTTCATTCAACAACCAAGCTCTGGCGCGGATGAATGTCTCTTTTTTTCCTTTTTCTTTTTTATATAGATTAGTTTTTGCACTACATTAGTCTGGTGTGTAGATCAAACAATGTTATACAACATTGAGTTCCTCTTGTGACCTTTGAACAGAGCACACAGCAGGGCCGACATCTTTCTGCAGCTGAGGTCCTCATTGAGATGCAAGGCGCTGTGTTCAGAGCTGTACCCTGTTAAACTCACAAATCCCCCTCCGATGGAATTTAAGCTGCTGGAATGGTGACACGCTCTGTGCTCTTAATGCTAGAACAATTTGGTATAGCCTAAATGCAAAATACAATCATACAAGTAGGGCATAAATATTTGTGTGTCACTGTTATATGCAGGCTAAAAATAGCTTATGTAATACTGTAACAAACACGGATTTCCAATGGATGAGCCTAATGAAACTGTACTTCTTGAACTGCCTGTTGAACTATTCTTAACACAGCCGCCCCTGGAGATACAGCCTTATAACCCTTTGTATGTGTGTAATGTTTGTTTCATCAATTAGTGTCTCAGTCGGGGTCCTATTGCTTCGGTGCCTGGTGTGTTCGCTACATTAGCTTTATGTCTTCTCTGCCGACACAGGTGCGAGTCCAGGTATTTGTGGAGACCCCGGGACGCCTCCACACGGGGTCCGACTCGGAGGGGAAGAGTTTAAAACCAAGAGCCTGCTGCGTTTTAGCTGCGAGGCCGGGTTTAATCTGATTGGCTCTGCTGAGAGAACCTGTCTTCTCAATGGCACCTGGAGTGGCATGCAACCAGTGTGTCAAGGTAAGTTATCAACTGTCAATGTCATACAGTTCATAGGTTTTTGTTGTCTTTTGGCTACATCTTTCAGAAACACATAAATTGTTTTGAAAGTCCTTTAAAAAATTGCAATAATCGTCTAATAGCTCAGAATCGGGATATATTGTTATCGCATCGTGACCTAAGAATAGTGATCGTATCGCCAGGTACAAGGCAATGCACACCCCTAGTTGTTTATGTAAAGAAACTGGTTTGCTGTGAGTGAAAAAGTGACTGGTCCTTGTGACATTAATATAGGCAACATAAAGTCATCTGGTCATTAAAGGAGACATACAGTAACATGCTAAATCAACCATTTTGAGCTTTTAAACGTGTTATAACGTTGTTCCCTCGTCAAAAACAGACCTGGATCAGTATTTCACTTCATTCCCACAGTTTTGAATTCTGTGGCCCCATGCATATACCTGATATACCACATATTCATGAATATTTATGATACAAATATAGTAACGTCGCGTTCATTAATGCAATGTATTCAATATAAGAGAATTTGTGCTACATCAGATTCATGCATGGGGCCACAGAATTAATCCTGTTTGTGTTGGTCCTTTCATGTTGACTTCTGCAGCTCTTTGTTTTCTACTTCCTGGAACAATTACATAATTGTTCAAACCCCCAAACAGTCCTCCACATTTTAAAGCCAATAATCCAATATTGGATCAGTTCTGAGCCGTTCTGTCTCAAAGCATGTGGCGCTACTATCCACGTTGTTAAATCAAAGTGAAGGTTTATTTTTACCATGTGATTCCCACTCTTGGCTGTAGTGGCCGATCCAGGCCAAATCCAGATCCAGGTTTATCTCTCTCCAGGACCCTAGATCTATTACCTTACCATTCATCTGAATTTCCCATCAAAGAAAAAACTTTTAAACGTGTGTTCCTTTGCACATCCCTTGCTTGGAACAGAAGGCACTACATAGGCCAAACGTAAAACAGAAAAGCTGATGAAGTCGCTGATGACGATCTTTGGACGAAGATCGAAACGAAGACTGAAGAATTTTTGCCTACGATGGACAACTCCTCTACGACTGAGAACCTGCACAAACGTAAAACAGAAAAGAATCTCTTGCACTCTGCCATACTTGCAACACCAGTGCTCCTCTATTCAGTGCAATGTTTCATTGCTCTGAGAAAAGGAGAACTGGTGTTGCAAGTATGACAGAGTGTGAGAGATGCTTTTTCACAAAAGAAAAAGTTATACATCTGATATAGTCATTCATATTACTGTTAACAAAGATGATCTTTTCAACTGTGTTTACCATAAAACATCATTGGTGTACTTCTATCATGATGAAACAAACTGGGTTCAAAAGATCAGCTGCTTTTCAAAGAACTTTTGCAACTCTTGATGGTCTGTTTAAATGGAAGATTCTTTAAGACTTTAAAACACTTTCTGTTATACTTCCAAACAATTAAATGTAATTAACTAAATTGTATCTGTTTAAGACTTTGCTCTCGTAGCAGAACTGCTCGTAATTATAAGTTCTCTAATGATGATGATAATGATTATGCCATGCTTTATAGATTTTAGAAGATTTGTCAGGACACCAAGAAAGGCCATATGTCGACAAAGGCAGCAAGCTTTCTTTCACTTTTTGTTATGCCCAGGACATCGTGTAATCATTGCAAAGAGTTTTCGAAGTGGCCACACAATGCCCCCCTCCCACAGTGTCCATGGCTGTGATCCAATACACTGCTAAATATATAAAAGTATTAAAGTCTGCAGTTATTCGTATAATTCATTTTTATCGAAGAGCCAGCATTTGAAAGTTTTAAATTAAAATGTCAAGACTTTAGCCGTTTTTTTTTCATCCCTTCGTGCAACTTCCAATATTTAATACATTTGAAATTGGATTTTAAAAAAGGAGTCAGGATGTTAATGTAAACATTTAAATTAATTTTCTTTCATGGCAGCTATCAGGACTGTCCACATGTTTCTCGTGTGGGAATAGATGCACTGAAAGCAAAAACATCTCATAAATTGTAATAACCAGACCTTCTGCCTTCACTGTTGCATCAGGCGATATCTAAACACAGTGGAACCAGTCTCTTTCGCTCTGCCACTATGTAACATTTAATTTACACACTCTCACACAATGTTTGCACTTCTGTCTGTGTTTTTGGGCAGCTCTGATTATTTATGTCTGCGTGGCCTTGTTTTTCATTAAGCTAATACCGGTTTAAAGCTGATTCAGAAAGGATGCGTCATTTATCACTGAGACATGCTCCAAAAGCCTCCAGGCACGTGCGCGCAGCTACGCTAACACACAACAATGTAAACAACAAGACTTCGCACACACTTACACCGAACACGAGCTTGGCCTGGGCAGAGCTTTTAAAGGCTCTAACTAATGACTCCCATCAATAGGTGTCTGATTGTCTGAGGCTGTCAGCTGTCATGAACTTATTAGTGAAATGTGCTTTGGCTGGTTGCTAATTCCTGTCTGCTCTTGTTAATGTGCTGTGCCAGCAAACTGAAGATCTATGGCTCACCAGTTTAGGGCCGACACATCTCCCCAATCCTCTCAGTCTTTGTGTGTCCTGCTCAGCTAATTTTGTCTGTTTTGGTTAGATTTTACTTCACGGGGGCTTAAATCAGGGGCACATATATGAAACTGTATATAAAAGATATTGATGAATGCCAAAAAGTGGTGATTTTCCCCGTACACCTCTTTGACACTGCAACTTTGATAAATGAGGGCCAGTGAAACTTTGTGCCAGTCCCAAATACAGATTAGCATCAGAAAGGACATCAAGGTCAAACTCTATGGCCATGATTGATGCTTTGCTACAAGGCAACCTGAAAGCTTATGAGATCACAAACTTAGATCACAAAGCATGAGTTTGTGGTAATACTCTAATGTTTGTAATAACTCTGATTTATCTGTTGGTTGTAAAGCACTTTTTCACTTCAACATACCCGTGTCTTTTTGTCATTTATGTATATTTAATATAACTAAAAGCAAGGTGCAGCTACTCTTCCCGCACAGGCTAAAGGTCTGGTGTATTGTTCTTCTTGTTCTTTGGCATTCCCACTGGCTTCTATAGATGTATGACAACATTTGAAATCCTGTAGTACATCTGCCAATCAGTCTGGGCACCTCTCCAACAGCTCAGGTCATTAATCAGCTATAGTACCTCCAGAATGTATTGGATGGTATTTGCCGCAAGATTCAAACGATGATCTCTTTGTTCGACAGCGGCCGGAGTGATGGCCCGGCAGCACTCCTTGTTTATCACTTATTAATCACTGTTTCTGTCGCGTTTCTGTGACATTTCAGCGGTTTCCTGTGGCAACCCTGGCACCCCGGCACATGGCAGAATCATCTTTAGCGACGGCATCACCTTTGGCAGCTCCGTAGCGTACGCATGCTGGGATGGCTTTAAAACATCTGGCCTGACCACCAGACACTGCACGACTAATGGGACATGGACCGGGCAACCCCCAGACTGCACAGGTGAGGTTTCTCTTGACATGAGGTTATGTCCACAGATAAGAGCCTGGTGTTTCGACGTTACATAGTGATGGCCTGCAAAGGAACAGTTCATTCTTAGGGAAAATGGCCTAATTATTTCAATGAGTCTAACAAGATTAACCGATTGGCTGGGTTAGAGCATCTCCAATTAAACTGCAGCTCTTATGGGAGCTTCCTGGTCTTAAGTGATCAGTACCTTTTAAAAAACACAAGAAAGATCTCAACACACAAGAAAGATCTCAACACACAAGGTGCTAATTGTTAATGATGTTGTTGAGGAGAAACTTCTGTAAGTACTGTAAATAAGTCAAGTTTATTTGTACATCAGACACAAAGAAAAACATATGAAAATGCAAACATTGTACAATTTATGGCAGCGTTGAGTCAGTAGAACTAGAGTGCTTTCCCAAACGAATGTGTTTTTAGTAGGGGTGGGACGAGATACAAATCCCACGAGACGAGACGAGATTCGAGATTGGGTTCACGAGAACGAGATGAGATTTTGACATAATTTTACAAAAATGTATACAAACAAGCAAAATCAACAAACTATAATAAGATATTATTAATATCAATGTTATTGACAATGACATTCATCTTATTCCTTTATCAATTCTCTTATTGATTCCTAAATATAGCTGTGTTCAGGTAATTTTATATTTGGACAAGGCTCATGAATTGGACTCATTTTGTTTAATTATTTTCTGATTAAACTTCCTATTATTCAAGCCATTAAAATGCAATTATTAACTAAACAGTTGTTTTCAGGGGCCGCAGACACATATTTCTAATAAAACGCTAATTTCACTTGGGAGGGACTCTGCCTTCCTTCGCTGCGCGCGACCTCACACCTATCTGTACGAGCACGTGTACGAGCACGTGTGTACGAGCACGTGTACAAGCACGTGTGTACGAGCACGTGTACGAGCACGTGTACGAGCACGTGTACGAGCACGTGTACGAGCACGTGTACGAGCACGTGCGTACGAGCACGTGCGTACGAGCACGTGTGTACGAGCACGTGTGTACGAGCACGTGTGTACGAGCACGTGAGTACGAGCACGTGAGTACGTGTGCTCGTGCGCGGTAGATGCGCGTTTACAAACGCAAAATATAGAGAGGACTCACCACACCGTGCAGAGCGAGCCGTCGCTTCGACAGTGGGGACATTGAAAGAAGAAACAAAAGAGAGAGTAAAGTAGCTGTCCTGTATGTTGCGAGTCTGCAGCAGCAGCACCCGGTCTCTTACAGTGCCGCCGCCCAAAGAGGCTGACGATGAAAATATTTATTTTTTAAGAGCAAACCAATAATATGGTCACATTGTTGAGTAACTACTATAAACTAAATGAATATTCATTTAAGAAACCAAGCAGTTTTCTTTAAGTGAGCTTATATTTTTATGCAGCCTTCTAAAAAAAAAA
>OMNZ01070562.1:0-10413 GCA_900303255.1 Lesueurigobius sanzi | reverse complement strand
AAAGAAGAGTGAGAGGGAGAGGAAGGAGAGAGAGAAAAAGAAGAGCGAGAGGGAGAGGAAGGAGAGATAGAGGAAGGAAAGAGACAGAGAGAGGGAGAGGAAGGAGAGAGAGAAAAAGAAGAGGGAGAGGAAAGAGAGAGAGGAAGGAGAGAGACAGAGAGAGAGGGGAAGGAGAGAGACAGAGAGAGAGAAGAAGGAGAGATTTTAGTGCCCAATTTGGGTCCTGTGGGGTTTAACAGGTTAAAGTTTGCAAAATGGTGAAGTGACAGCAAATAGTTGAAGAGTTCATTTGCAAAAACAGATATCTCCGCTTTGAATTTGTTGCTAAATAGTTTCAGATTTGTATCACTGTGCTCTAAAAGGGACTCCAGGAAAAGTACCATTGAATAAATTTCATCAATAACAAGTGACTTCATATTTCTGACTCAAATTCATGTGGTCATCAACATCACTACAACACAAAGAGAAAAGTACAAGCTTATGCTTATTTTTGTCAATGGCACTGATCTGTTTTTCCAGATGAGCTTTTCAGTTCTAACTTGTGTTTTAATAAAGAGTAACATTACTGTCCTAAACCTAGCTCTCTAACTCAGAATGTGCAGCTATCATTGCAGTCATGTAACTTATATCTATCCAAGCTCACCATGCTTGAGTCAAGTGCTCAAGAGGACATTTCATTGCATTGATTAGCTAACATAAAAGGTAACGGCTTTCCGCACTTTTTCTGAGTTATCCGTGTTAATAGTAGCTGGTTTATGGTCAGTATCTCTGTGGTTTCAATTAAAGTTCATTGTCTTTTTCTGCACAAATGAACTAAGGTGAAATTATTATTATAAACTCTCAGGCATAATGTTGATGTTGAGCGTTGTAAGGATTTTTAAGCCATTTTAGAACAATAGGAAATGTTCAAAATTGAAAAATGTGTGAATAGTTTGTGTTCACGTTATGTAGACTAAGTTATGCCACGTTATGGAAACTATATCTTCTAATTCTTTCTTCCTGTTCAGAGGGACAAACCAGCTACTGTTTTTGAGTCGTCCCAATTAGCAGACGGCTACAGGAGACCAAATGGTGTCAGCGCCGAGATGATGGGTCCCTCTGCTCCTCTCCAGGACACATTAGCTGCTTCAATCCAGAAGAGAACTTCTGAATCAGCTGCCCTGACACTGAGGCCACAGGAGAGCTCGGAGCACTATAATGAGGAGCGCGGGCCAAATCAAAGGGGTCACAGCGGTGGATTGGCACGGGCACAAAGATGTGACCCGTCCCGTAGAGAGTCACACAAACAGTGGGACGGCGGGTTGGAAAGAGGGGGAAATATCACCAAAACAAAAGAGCACACACAAGGCGCTAGTCCAAACATAGGCAGAGCTGTGCAAGATGAGGGGGGGAGTTTGAATGCTAGAAGTGATAAAGGTGTGAAGGATTATGTAGGTAACATGGGGCGACCAAACCCTGGGACTATGTTATCACCACATCCCATTTTGCCTGATATCCGTCCAGTGTCTGAACGTCAAAGACTCAAAGAGCTGCAGGATTCCTACAGTAAGACACATGCTCATCAGTGGTTTAACAGTTCTGTCACACGGACCCCAGTGAACATAAGGGACAATGTCTGCACAGGGAGGAGGCATGACTTCTATGGGGTTAATGCTTTCTACCTTCATGGATAAATTTGAGGAGTTGTATTTGATTTAATTACAGTTGTGCTCATAAGTTTACATACACCTTTATGTCACTCGTGTTTGGTTTGTCTACGCTTTTCAACTAGAAACTAGCCAAATGTCCCTGAAGTTTACATATTGTGTATCTGAAAACCACCATACATTTTTTCAGAGAGTCCAATTTTGTCAGAGAGTCCTGTATTTCAGCTGAAGTGAGTTTTTCTTTGCTCCTGAACAATTTTCCTGGCAGTTGTTGAAGGTCATGTTAACGTTAGATCAGGGACATTTGAGTAGTGTCTGTTTCATTATGATTTCAAAAAAGTAAACTCAGTTCTTTGACAATAAATGGCTTCGCACAAACCACTAACCATGAGTGGAAAACAAGATGTTTGTGTTATCATCCACATTCTATGAAAAACGGCCAAAAGATGAAATGCAAACTTTTGGCCACAACTGTATGTGATGAGAATGAACAAGAATTTTTTTTGTGTGCATATTTTCACAGCAGTATTCGGACAAAATGTTTGAAATATTGGATATGGTTATGTTTGTGTCCAATGGGGTGAATGTGGTTTTATTTTCATGATGGGTAACTGTGATGATCATTATATTATTGCTCAATTGTGGCACTACCTATTGACATAAACTCCTGATCTGGATTATTGTGAAGGTTAATACTTATTTTGTTTTTGTTGACTCTCCCCAGTTTTAAGATCACCATATTAGCACAAGCCATAGCTGACTGTTTCACGGTTAGGTGCGCCCTCTAGAGGGTGAATGACACATTTCAGCATCATGTATTTATTGTTCAATTTAAAGACAAATGACATCGTGTATTAATTGGTCCGTATGATAATCATCTGGGTGGCAGACATGATTGCACCAAACTGCGAAGAATAGATCCATATACAGTATATTGATACAAGTCCACTCTGCTCAGTCTATGCACCGTCACTTTCCTTCTGCTGTGTGAGAGCAGCAAAGGTCTTTGCACGTAATTATCGTCAGTCTGAAAGGCTTTTTGTCGGAGGCAGCAGTAAGTCCTTGAGAGGCCAGTTTTAGCCTTGAATGATATAACAGCTCTGCATTTATTATTTCAAAAACGTAAAAGGCTTCTGTATTTAAACTTCATGAGCTTTTAAAAGCTGATTGCGTTTTGTTGTTGTTGTTTTAAATCCATATGCAATTAAACTGCAAAGGCTATATGTAGAACGCATCTTTTTCTCCTGTTCAAACTGTGATACCACCTTTTATCCAGTAGAGAGCGGTATAGTCCAAGTAAACTCCTCTGCACCGTTTTCCATAGATTAAATTGCAATGATTTACTCCTATCGGACTGCTTTGTGCTTCTTTCAAATTTGCATGGAATTAGACTACATCACAGAGCAAACAGAAATCGAGCCAATGTCCATGAACCAGTGCTGTCCGATGCACTATAGTAAACTAGACTTTATAGACTAAGGCGAAATCTGACAAATTGGACATTCATTTTCAGAAATGATGTATTATCACTGGATGTCCTTGCTTGGGGGTCCTGTCCTGAACGTCACGGAAAAATATGCAGTCGATGGTCTTAACCCGCCCCCCTTGCGTGACGTGCAGGCGCAGTCTGCGGCCCAATTGGTCCGTGTCTGATGCCAATCTCAAAGGCCCCGCCCCTCGCTCTACAGCGGTGAGCAAAGTGATGCGCTTGGAGACCTGTTCAGAGTGGGCTGCTGCGTGTGCGTGCATGTCAGAGTATGAAGAGGAAGGCTAGAAAGAGTCCAAAAGTGTAATTTCAATACAGCCCAGAAAAAAGCTGGTGTCGAGACGTCCCCTGCATTAGTCTGCCTCAAAATCGCATCAACTCAGTCAAGGTGAGTGCGTTTTTCCTGTCACATGTGATTGGGTACTTTTATTCCAGCCTGAACGCAGAGAAAGTGCACATGATGGATGTAGTTTCTTTTTTCTTGCATAAAAGTCTAGCCTAATTAATTAGTTCTTCTGTTCTGTGCTATGAAGAAAAAAGTTTGATAGCATTGTGGGGAAAATAATAGTCTGATATAAGCCAAGACGCTGCATGTGAATGGGAAAACATGTAATTAAGTGATACTAATTTGATTTTTTTTGCTGTATATTACTAACATAAATATGAGGAACAAATGTATTGCAAGTTCTCTGTCATTTTATGTCTTCCGTATAACATTTTTATAAAAATGGCCATGACGAAATCTAAATCTTGGATAGAGCCAGGTTTATATGTATTTATATTCAGAGGGGATTTTGGAGATATTGTTTTTATTTTTGAATAAACTAGCTATTGCTGAATAAATCTGTGAAAATTTAAATTTTGCCTTGTTTTTGGGGTTCAAAATTTAATATATCATTAAATATTGAAAAATCCCTCTGAACAAACCTTCAAAACATTGCTATGTAGAAGACTGGGACATCTGGAGTCTGTAGGTGCTACTAAAGCGGAGATGTTCTCGCCACAATGTGAGAAAAATGAATCTGTGCAATAATTACACTCCTTGTAAAGATTAGGTCATTAGGTGAAAATATATGTGCAAAGAGAGCAAACAGACTCAAAAGCTGAAAATTGAAAAACATTTGCATTGCCTGCAGCATCTCGGCTTGAACGTCTTAGGATGTGCTTTTCAATAGCGCGAGCCCATTCGATGAACCCACTCTGTAAACACCAGAAGATACTTTCTCCACGTCTCCATGGTAACTCTTGAGTCGCGTCTTCTGTTCTCCCTATTCTTTTTTAACATCCACCATGCCTCTCCACTGTGATCGTCTTTTCTAGGGAGTGATAAGAAGAGAGATTGTGTTGTACGAAAGCCATAAGCCGGTGGTTCTGATTGACTGTATTATGAGTGTACCTCTCATCCCCACGCTGAGTGCATGTACTGTAGTCGAGGGGACATCAATTTTCATCCCACTGCATCCAGAGCAGTGACTTCTTCAATAGTCTTTGCCACTTTAACTGAGCATTAGACTAAGTGGTGTTTGTTATTGTCCTGTTGACCCTATAAAAGGGAGTTAGACTCATCAGTGTAGCAGTTGGAGTTGTCTTTCTCGTGTAAGTAGCTCTGTCATGTTCATAATGTTCACTGTTGCCAGAGCGCAGTGTACTTGAGCGGCTCATGAGTGCAGGCTTTCAGTGGCTGCTTGACTGGGTGTGTTCAAAGTGTGGGCTGCTTGGTGAGACATTTTGGAAAGGGAAAATCAGCTTGTGTAAGGTCAGTGTTCTCAGCCCTTACACTGTGGGAAAAGTCAGAAAGGTTATGAGAATTTGCGCGACAGAAGTCAAATCTGAAATGTTCTAACTGAGGCCAAAGGATGATTTACACCGTGGGGAATCAGTGTGAGGTCATGGTTTGGAGTTTCTAAGTTGTTAAGTCACTTTAGAAATTGGTGGCACTTGTAAAAGCCAGTCTTTGGACAGCTTTGTTGATGTTATATTGACGTTGACCGGCGTGTAAGAACTGAGTTGTTATTTCTATAGATTTTCCACCTTTGGCGTGCAGCAGTTGGAGCAGTTCAGAAGAGCACAGAGCGAAGCATGAGTGGAATGCAGTGGCAGCGGATATAAAAACATCTTTGTCCATTCACAACATGTTTAAAGACAGTCCTGTGTGCAGCCACACAGTAATTTTCATACCCCTGTGGCTCGTGCAAATATTTGAATGATAAGCCCAGTAATCTGTCCAATAGCACTGCAGTGCACTGTTGGAGTACATGCTGCAGTATAGGTCTGGTACTGCAGTTTTTCCAGGTCAACAGTTCCTTTGCAGTTCTGGGACCATAAGATTTCACAATGGTCTGAATCATAATGCTCGGGCAGCAAAGTCACTTTCATGGTGCTTGCTCACATTAATGTATTATTGCAGAATACTACATTGCACTCTATCCACCATAAACAAGGCTAAACCCAGTTATACAAAGTCTAAACCAGGGCTAAACTGAGGTTAAACTAGCGCTAACCTTTGGCTGGAACCAGAATAAACTTCTAAAAGAGCAGAAAACGACAACCATACTAACATTTAACTATTGGATAAACTAGAAATACACCAGGTATACTTATACAGGCAAATACACTACATTGAGAAGACCCATCTTGGAAGCTATTAAAGCAAGGTCCGGCTTGGATAGTACCATGATGGGATACTGTGTGGTAATACTAATAATGCAATATCCAGATCCAAAAACAAATCTCTCAACTCCAATATCCCTTATGTTTGTGTCCATTATTTTCATCAGGAAAGACTATATAATGAATAGTACCAATAGACTATAGCATCTCAAGCCTATATGGCAGGTGTTACGTGTGTCTGCGTGGGAAGGGAGCCACTGGGATAATTCATAAGGCTTCATATGTAAATGTTGCGTATGCGTGACGCAGTGAAATTTCAGTGCCCTCCGTCTGACCACATATGGTTTGCCTAAAGAGCGCCACCCATTTGCATCGTGGCGAATACTCAATCTCTTCCTGTAATGTGATTTTGATAGTAATTGCTCCTCATCAAAGTGGCTTGATGGTATCTTTGGCATCTCACTGCAACAAGCATTAGTGAGATTTTATCTGTAATTAAAGCTGTATAACTCAACCCAGACATCACAACAGAAGAGTAAGATCTAGATAGCCTCACTGTGAAGAAAAACACCAAAGTATTTTTCTTCACAGTGAGGCTAGTTTCAGGAATGATCCATTACAGCGTGTATGGAATGTGATTCTGAATTTGTGGTGCAATATAATTGAGTATTTAGACAAGTATTCAGTCATTTTCAGCAGTAGAATTTTACATTGTCCCTGACTCAAAGCTAGGCCTTTCAAGAAGAGCTTTTGGTTTCTTACTTAAAAAAGGAAAAAAAAAAAAAGTATAGCATTTGTACACTTTGTATCCACAGATCCACATGTATCCACATTTCCAACAGAAATGTAATCATTTGTGCAGTGTTTACTTGACTGCATGACGTCCATGATTGTTTGTGGACTACAACCGACCTACCACATGTAGTCTCCTTGGTGCCAGAAACAATTAACACTATGTGCAGAACAAAACAAGCACACTATAGATGGAGTCTACACAGCCTGGTGGAAGATTCTGTCATTCAGTCTGTTGGACCTGGCCTGGATCAAGACTCTGCAGTATTCCCCCTGAGGGAGAACTGAAGAGGCTGTGAGATGAGCATGGTATCTTCCTCTGAGATAACCCTGTCCACTCTGCAGCAGGATAACCAGTCCAACAGGCCCTGTCCAGGTCATTGTTGAGCCAAGACACAACAGTTCTGCGTCTGCCAACACAGGACTGGAAAAAAAACGCTTGTACCCCAGTTGTAAGTGCTCTCCAGCCCACAAAGGCTTCACAAAAAAGTGTGATTCTCAAGAAAAAAGACACAAAAAGTTAGGGAGAAAGAAGCTGCAGAGGCTTCCCATTGACAAGGAAACATTCATATCATGCTCGCAGTACCGTATAATCATTCAGTTTTAGTTAATTTACAAAATGAACGCTTCGTTGACAGCATATTGCTCTTGTTCAAAATAATTAATAGTCTAATTGTTAGATAAGAAATAAGGAATCCACATGCCTTTCTATATTGGCTAAGAAGGCTTAAAGCGATAAGCAAAGACGTTTTAAATGAGTCTGTGTAAAGCAGCCCAGACAGATTTTTAACACTGATTTGTTTGGCTTGAATACTTTGAAACCCTGTTGAACTCATTAACATATAATTATAAGTTGAGCAGTGATTATTGGCTCTTACATTGATACACTGGCGCTGCCAATGTTTTACTGAGTCAATGTGCTCTGAATTAAATTGTGTTTAATAGAAAACACAATTTGTGTCCAGCGGAGCAGATTAATGCGTGTTGATAGGTTTACCAGCGTATGTTTCAGTCTTCTGTCAAATGCTCAAGGACGTTCTTCAAATCTGCAAACTGAATCTTGATTTTAGAACATAAATTGTAAATTTAATGGCTAACCAAGCCCCAGAAATATGCAATTTGATAGTAGGCATTTGTCCAAAATAGCTCAGCCCCATGTTAAGATTCTCCTATACTTGCTTGTGTACTAGTTGTAGCAGCTTGGTTTTATTGCTGTTCAGAAAGCCTGGGAGGAACTACAGCCATTCATCACCTTTGAGTTGGCCTTTTGGAGGAGACCAATTGAGTCTGTTAGTGGTAATGACAAAACAAGCCAACATCAGTCATGTCCTTGTTAGACCCTCAGCTATATATACATACATACAGTGTGTCACCGGGGAAGTCCCAGGACCCAGGCTCATGGTTAGTGGTTGTGCGAAGCCATTTATTGTACTGACTTTACTCTTTTGAAATCATAATGAAACAGAAACTACTCAAATGTCCCTGATCTAACATAACCTTCAACAACTGCCAGGAAAATTGTTCAGGAGCAAAAATAAAACTCACTTCAGCTGAAATACAGGACTCTCAAAGTCTCTCAAGGACAAAATTGGACTCTCTGAAAAAATTATGTTTGTTTCAAGATGCACAATATGTAAACTTTTGATCTGGGACGTTTGGATAGTTTTTCATAAACTAACTTTTTTGACAAATAATAAATGGCTTCACCTAACCACTAACCATGATATGAGTGAAATAAAGGTTTTTGTGTTATCATTCATATTCTATGAAATGCAGAAGTTCAGGGTCAGGGTATGTTTTTGTAACTTTTGAGCACAACTGTATTGTGTCATGGGGAAAAAAATCTATGATTACAAATACATCAGTTGCAAAATGGATGAGACAAGACCAGAACTCAAGCCAAGCGAGTGTGCAAACTCCACACTGGAGGCTCACGTGGGAATCAAACCTGGAATCGTCTTAACGGTGCTAACCACTAAGCCATGGTGCTGCCATACTCAAAACGTTAACATGCACTTATGTTTTTTGAAAGTTTAGGAAAACAGAAAATATATTGTAACTTAATATGGCATTACATAATTATAACTGAGTTGAATCACAGATGCCGTTTTGAAATAATCTGAGTTGAGTACAAGGCCATTAATACAATGTACAGTGTTCACACATTGAATAAATGTGCCAAGACTTTGATAATAAACACACTAAGGACAGGGTCAGGTCTAAATGTAGTCTTAGTGGTAAATGCTTATGTCATTGCAGACTGCTTACCTGTTGGTTTTTATTTGTGGTTATTTTTAGACCATTTTGTGAGACAGCGGGATAAGCCATGACAGGACATGGCCTGGCCAGGAGGTGGACTGTGGGTCAGCGTCTCTGAATATCATAGAGGCACTTGCATCATAGTGACAGTAGTGCAACAGTCATTGCTATAGAGGTGAACATAGAAAAGGCAATCATCTTAAATGTGCCTTTTTCTCACTAATTTCACTAAAGTAAACTAATTCTACTCTTACAGTATCTTCCACCAGACTAAATCAAGAAAATGGTCGCATTTAGGTCAGCCATTTTCTACCTTCATGGCACTCAAAGTGCTTTACATTATGGAATTATCTACTCTATTGCACACACATTTATAAACCAGAAAACAGAACCTGGAGGCAAACAGGGGTTAGTGTCTTGCCAAAGGTGCTACAACAACATATGATCACACCAACCTTCAGATCAGTGTGCAAATGTTAATCAGTTAGCTTTATTGGTGAATGTATCACATGGTGCAAAAAAGACAATACAAGGCAAATGTCTGTCAGCCTGGTGGATGAAGCTGCCCTTCAGTCAGTTGGGCCTGTCACTGATCTGGACTCTGCAGTTTTCTCCCTGAGACACTGAAGAGGGAGTGAGATGGATGCATGGTATCTCCGTCTTAGTCTGAGATAATCCTGTAGGTCTGTCGCAAGAAAGTCGGTCTCATGGGTCATGTCCAGATCATCGTTAAGTCAAACACACAACAGTCCTACTTACCCTGAGTAGATCATCGTCCAGCTCCATATCCAAAGAGAGTATGATGGCCTCTATGAGAAGAAAAGGGGCTCTTGTGTAGATTTGCCTGGTCTGGCTCATCCCTTTACTCTGCAACATTTTCTGTCTTACCACTTAGTCGTTGAGATCTGAAGCAGATCACATCTCTACAACTTTTCACTTTGTACGTTAAAAAAAAAATGTTTTTTCTTCCTCAGGTCTAGAACCAAGCTAGAGGATTAATCTTGATATTTTAAGGTCACGGTCAAGGTCAAGTTTATTTATATAGCACATTTTAAAAACAGACAGGCTGCCACAAAGTGCTTTCCATACACAATAAAAATATATACTGTATATATACAAAAAATACAAAAAGTATGGAACCGCTAACATCAGAGTCTCATTTAGCTTGAACTAAAAGCCAGGTTAAAGAAATGCGTCTTTAGCTGCGACTTGAAACTCTCCACAGAGGAGGCAGCTCTTATGTACAGAGGGAGAGAGTTCCAGAGTTTAGGCCCTGCCACTGCAAAGGCTCTGTCTCCTCTGGTCTTTAATCTAGACCTGGGGCAGTCCAACAGCAACTGGTCAGAGGACCTCAGTGCTCTGCCCGGAGTGTGCAAAGTTAGCAAATCAGTCAAATAAGGTGGACCCAGATCATGAAGCAATTTAAAAACAAACAATAACATTTTAAACTGAATTCTAAAAGTGACAGGAAGCCAATGAAGGGACGACAGCACAGGAGTGATGTGCTCATGGCGTCTGGTGCCAGTCAGCAACCGAGCTGCTGCGTTGTGGACTAACTGGAGTCTACGAATGGACGACTGGCCAAGGCCATAGTACAACGAGTTACAAACAGGTAAAAAT
>OMNZ01070561.1:0-14324 GCA_900303255.1 Lesueurigobius sanzi | reverse complement strand
CTTTAAAGAGACTCAACGGAGTTTGATCATTTTCATACTCGTTACTGCCACCTCTGGCCGTCCGTGTAACTGCAGTCTCTATGTTAAGCTGGTGAATGCCTGCTGACTCGGCCCGAACACGCAACTTTAGAGTGACAGTGCAGGCTTATAGCAGCAACTGAGTGGGATAGGTGTGGGCTCACAGTACAGCGTGGGACATTACTGGAGCATGTAGGGGGTGGAAAATATATTATTTTTTAAATTTTTACTTCCGTAGAGTCCCTTTAAGTGTGTGTGGTCTGTGCACAGATCTTTTGTCTCAAAAGATTTAAAATCCTCGAGTGTGTGGGCAGCTTTAGTCACATCTAAAGTAGTGAAATAGGCTAAAATTGGCCACTAATGAAGGTTTGTATTTTAGTTTTTGTAATACTGTTATAATTACTGATATACCTAACATATTTGCAATGCAGTAACGATCAGAATACTTCACGTTGGAAGTTGTTTATATTAATGTAACAAAAAATTGTCACTTTTTCACTCAATGCAAAACAGTGTCTTTACATAAACAGCAAATATGTCATCTACAAATCTACTTTTGTGAAATTCTCATGGTATCGGTTGGTATTGGGTATCGGTAGATACTCAAACCCCAAGTATCATATCGGAAACAAAAAAGCTGGATCGCTGCATATATAACAAATGTCCATCTAATTCGGGTCGCAGCTTGTCCCCTTATGTTAGGTTCCGAGGCTATACCACTTGAGAACCACTGTAGTATACTCAATTTCCTATATCGGATTTTTTCTAAAAATTGTCTTTTAGATAACCATTGGCACTAATTGCTTTAATATCCAAAAGCAAGTTTAGAAAGCTCAGTTATACAGGGTATGGTATGGCCTTAAATTGTTGCTTTCTTAATGAGGAAGTTAAGTTTGAATCGTATCTGAAAACTTACAGCCCTTTACACACAAAAACTTCTCATAAAAGACCACGCATGAAGCTTTGTGCTCGAGTTGAACAAGTCTAACACTCCCACCTCCTCCACAGCTGCTTGCACAAATGTTTAAATAAAGTTTCAACCTCCCATATGTGAAGAATAACTTTGGTGTGAAAAGTGCCTCACTAACACTCGTTTTTTTTCAGATCCTCGGCATATACAGTCACCTTGGAAAGTAAATTTGTTCACCAAAACCATAGCGTACGCCTTCTTATAACAAGAATCCTCCGCCATCCAATGTCTTTTAAGTCGAGAATCTCAAGTGAAACAATGCCATCAAACTTCACAATCTGTTTTGCTGCTCTCATTGTGCACATGTTCAAGGCTCGTCATGAAGTCAGTACTTTAATTAAACCCAGTTATTACAGTAATGTTGCGCTGGACTTGTGCCCAAGCATCATGTTCTAGTTTTCATGTAAATATGCAAACAGAACGCTGCAGCTAAAGGGGTCAGTTATAATCAGACTAAAATTAGACCAAAGACAAAAGGAATGTGGAATAACAAGGGCCTGGGTTATTCTGTCCTCATTTTTGTGTTCTTCACGTGTTGACTGCTTTCTCAATGGCATTGGAGCTTTAATAATGGTTTAGATTTAACAAGGGAATTATAATCCACCAGGCCACAATCTAATACAGTGATTCCCCACTGGTGTATTGTCAGAGCCTGGCAAACCAGCCTGACTCCATGTATGAGATACAGTACATTGAAGACAGCCTGGGATTGCGCCGTTGGCTGCTCAAACTCTGGTGAGAACGCTACCAGACCAGTCACAGCACAGGAGGGGGGAATTAGCGATGCGTCATTTTCAACTAGTCAACAAACTAGTGAAGATGGCGGCCGCAACAGAGTGATGTTTTAGCACGGCCTTGTCTTGTGTTTTGAATGAGCTGAAGAACTGACTGCTTTGAAGGTTTTTCTTTTCATAAATCATGTTTTCACCACTCTTCCTACTGCGTTTATGTCACATCCGTGTTACTCTGATTGATTTATGATTCGTTTGTTAGTCCTGCCTCTAGTCTCGGATTTAAAAGCCAGCCCAGTGCAATCCTAGCCTGAGAATACCCATGCTGCTCGAACTGCTCAATAGCCTGGAGACCAAGGCTGAAATCTTCACAAGGATTTGGGGACCAATCACAGAATGGGAAGGGATGGCAAGATGATGACGCGTACTATTCGTCAGACTGGATTAGCTGAGGCTCATACGTCATTGTTTACAATTGATATGATTGGCTATGGGCTACGTGCAGATGCATAAACAATAAACAGCTATGGACAATCGTAAATCACACCTCTCCCATGAGAAAATGAATGGGTGGTTCTCAGACCAAATATTCACTTGCGATATCTAGTCTGGCGCTAGCCAGGCTAGTGCAATCCCAGAATGTCTTCCAATGTATCTCATACATGGAGTCAGGCTGGCTTGCCAGGTTACTATTGTCAGGACTCAGGACAAACCATCACCCTAAGAAGACGAGCCAGAACCCAGAAAATAGTTGAATAATGTATAACATTGTACTTTCCACACAATTATTGTTTAATAAGTATGAAGTGTGAGAGAAACCCAGGAAGTCAGTACCACAAAAGTAGTTTTTTGGGGGGAAGGTGCTCTTTGGCATTTGGGGAACAGAATAATGTAAATGGAGAATTATAATGTGGGAGGAGTGCATTGGTTCTTAGTTTTTCTCTTGAAATGTGCTTTTGAAACTGAAATCATGGCCATTTAAAGAGACGCTGCAAAAAGTAATCTAGGAATAAGTGTGCCAATGTTTTATTGACCACATCATTCGTACACAGGGCCATCGGGAAGCTGAACTCCCTCCCCTCCCTCCCTCCCCTCTTTCCCCTCCTCCCGCTCCACAATCAAGGATGAGAGAAACATAATTTCGAACCATTCCATGGTTTGACAAATAAAGAATCTTGAATCTTGAATCTATTTTAATGAGTTAGAAATATTCTTCTTTCCTTTCACTGGTGTCAACTGGACAGTACGATGATGATGAAAAAAAAAATCAAAATGGAGATATCTACTTTTGATGAGCTCTTCAAATGCATATGTGTGTGTTGAATCTTTTTAATATGAGACTTCGGCCAGTGAGTCATCTTCAACATGACGCACTCTGTAAACCACACGTCATTGCAGATAACCAGATATGATTGGTCAGTTGTAAGAAAGTATTCATAACACTGGCTGAGGGACCAGGTTGTGTGTTTTGAATATTCTGAGAACTCCCAGCAGTTCATCTGACTGTGTAGGCCTTGCAGTAAAATGGCCCTTATTAACCTACTGAATGACTGACCTTTTCAATCATCTCATTAGAGAGCAATGTTTATGACCTATCCATATGTATTATTGATTAATCATTGTGACACCAGCGACCCTTCCATCTAAGCGCTCAGAGTTAAGCTCGACACACACTAGAGGATTTTTAGCCAGATTTTTACTCTGAGGAGGCGTGGCTCAATAAAAACTTTCTCTCATCTCATCTGTGGTGGGACTCCTCATGTGTGTGTATGTGTGTCCTCATATCTGTCCTTAAGTGTGTGTGGTCTGTGCACAGATCTTTAGTCTCTAGTGTGTGGGCACCTTTAAATCATGTCCACCAGTTTAAATGCCAGAAAAGGAGTCTGATCCATTTAACTCAAGGAATCACTGATCCGATTTTGATATCGGTTATTGGAGCTGATACTGGAAAAAAAAACAATAATGGGTATTGATTCCAAAGATTTCACTTGGAACATGATGGATGGGTGTGCTGCTTAGCCATTTTGGGCAAGGGGCAAAAGTTACGGAAAATATCAAGTTTAGGATGCAAAAGTTACAGAAAATCTTAAGTTTGGGATGCAAAAGTTATGGAAATTTTCCAATAAGGAGTGTGTAACAACTGATCTGCCGAAACAACTAGCCGTGGAGCCGCCCGACCCCCTCGCTACTGCCACAGCCAGACGTCACACAGAAAAGACAGACAGAAAAGATAAGTTGACAGGTATAAAACCTGGTTAAAAACTACAGATTCTCTTCAGATTTGGCCAGTTAGAAAATGGGATGCATTGTTGTACAGACGTAGGAGATTGTCAGTTGCATGAATTTACGGGCCTTTGCTCGTTTGGGAAGCAACAATTTACGGAAAAAGTGCCGAAAAAGGTAGGCAATATGGTGGCATGTCCCCATACCCACGAATATACACAAACTAATCAACCAATCAAGGCTGGGACAGAAGCTATGACAGAGAGTCACACCTAAAGTAAGGACAATATTGGCCAAAATACAAAGGTCTTTGTATTTTTTTGAAATATTGTTTCAGAATTACTGATGAAACATATTTGCAGTGCATTAATGATCACTTCATGTTGGAATTATCTACAAACCTATTTTCTAGAAATTCTCTCAGCATCGGTTGGAATCGGTATCGGAAGCAAAAAAGCTAGATCAGTGCATCTCTAATTTGAATGAGCTAGTTTTCACAGACATTCTGCTGAAGCAACATGACCACTCCACTCGTCTTTACAGTTATTTGTTTCAGTGAGATATAGGAGTGAGACTCACTCGACATAGTTGATAATTAAAGTGAGCATTGATCAGGGGATAGATGCATCTCAATTCTGCCTTGTTCTTCTACCTTCAATATACAGTATTTTCATTATCAAAGTCTCTATAAATTTAAACATATACGCTTTTACGCTTATATGCATTAAAAAGTAAATAGCTGAGCAGGTTTACCCAATAAAATGCATGGTTTAATAATGACATACTGGGAAAAGTTTCTTTGTAAGGCTTGAGTGCGGAAAAAAAAGTTTTTTTCCCCTCATTTCAATGGTTTTATGTTTATCCACGCTGTGTTGTGACAGCCCTGTTCATAAGGTGTGTTATTGTTTTTGTAGGTTAGTCAGTTCAAAGCAGAAACCTTTAAAGCAAAGTTTTTTGTTGTGCTTACTTCTTTATTTGGTTGGGGCAGTGCATGTCGCCACAAAGGGTTGTAACTATGTCTCCCTATTTACTAATCCCACTGAAGGGGACCCAGCCTGATGGTAAATGATTTGATTAAAGTCTGTGTACAAATATGAGCATGCAAAAATACATACTTTCCCATTGAGCTGTTTATTCACGCAGATTTCCCCCTGACTGGGTTTCTAATGAATCTCCTATA
The DNA here is from genome assembly GCA_900303255.1 of Lesueurigobius sanzi. Taxonomy (NCBI): domain Eukaryota; kingdom Metazoa; phylum Chordata; class Actinopteri; order Gobiiformes; family Gobiidae; genus Lesueurigobius; species Lesueurigobius sanzi. The sequence continues at coordinate 9,202 of OMNZ01070561.1, read as the reverse complement.
AATGACATATACACAGCTCTCCAACACTCCCTGTGCCAGGTTGGATGATTGGCATGTTGGCAGCGGGGGTTTACACGTCAGCGCTCAAACTTCAAAAAACATCCTCTCCTGCCCTGTAGCCGTGAATGATGGGAGCTTTTTCTGCCTCGCAACTTCTCTTCAAGCACCATCAGTTTATGTCATATTGGATTTTACCCATGTTTGTGAATCCCCAGCCCGAAAGAGGTTAGCACATGCGATATTGGCTTTATATACTAACTCATATTAAGCGATGCACGCAGATCTGATGCGCTGGTTCCTTCACACTGTTTCCAGGCAACTGAACGAGCTGGGGAAAAAGTCAGCGTGCAAAGAAAAAAAACACCTTTGCTTCCTCGAATGGTTAGAAAATCATAATTGTAGGCTCTGGCTGTGTATTTGGATCTAAGCATTTGACCGCTGCAGCATGGGCTCTCCTTGTCAGGCAAACCGCTTCAACAATGATTGTTATAAGCTTATGTAAACTTATGCATTTCATAGAATATGAAGAATAACACAAAGATCTTTATTTCACTCATGGTTAGTGGTTGCGTGAAGCCATTTATTGTCAAAAAACCTGTTGTCCCTGATCAAAAGTTTACATATGGTGCATCTTGAAAAAAACATTTTTTTCAGAGAGTGCTGTATTTCTGCTAAAGTGAGTTTTTCTTTGCTCCTGAACAATTTTCCTGGCAGTTCGTCCCTTGAGAATCACCTGGTTCTATATGTCCACTTTTCGCAGAAATGCAGTTAAGCACACCAGCACATTCTAAAATCATCTAAGTTTATGTCCCAAAGTGCTTAGCTCCATGCTAAACATCTACACACATTCACACCTAGAAACATTTAGTTCTATGTCCTGAGTGGCACTCGTTTCAAATCAGGTAGTTCTATGTCCAAGGACCCAATCAGGGGCCAGATCATGTGACATTCGCTCAACGTGTTTTATTTTTCATTATTTATTTTATTTTTCAATATATGAACATATATACATGTAATCATTGACTAAAACGTTCCTAGTTTGTTCATAACTTTTTTTTTAAACAACTCTGGTGGACATAGAACTTCCTGATTTTGATCGTAAGTGAAACCTGTAAAGCAGGGGTGCCCAAAGTGTAGCCCGGGGGCCAAATGCGGCCCGCAGACTGATTTTGGTCAGCCCTCCGGCTTCTTGTTGAATTAGCACACACCCAGAGATTATGCTTTTCTGCAAGTTTAACAATTCTACACAATTAAACTAAAACAAGGACAAGACCAGGTCAAATCCTGGATTAAACCAGGTCTGAACCAGGTTTAAACCATGGACTAAACAAATCCAGGGCTAAACTAGCCTGGTCTTACCATCCCCTCGTACTCAGTTCGTACAGAGGGTCTGGCCCTACACAATTGATCTCCGTTTTCAGGTGGGAGGAGTCAACTCCTTTTAAAGTTTGAAAGAATTGGATCTGATTTTATCCACTCGCTAACCTGGCCTACAACACCCGCCTCCCCCGCTCGCTGAATGGTCCGACGCAATTCAACCGATGTTAACGTAGCCACTGAGATCAGACCCAGACGTACATGTAGGGAAAATGATAATTGACCCAAGTTTACGGATGGCTAAGGCCAGGCTAGGGCTAAACCAGACCTAATCAATAACTACAGTAAATATGATCCAATTTAAGAATAAACCAGGACTGATCCAGGTCTCTGGCCCTCCATGTCGTGTACACTTCAATATGTGGCCCGCCATGGAACAAGTTTGGACACCCCTGCTGTAAAGGTACCAGGTCCTATGTTGGACATAGACCTTGTTGACCAGGGGCAACTTACAGTCCTCGGAATCAGAAGGTTCTATGTCCATTTTTGACTTATTATATCTCTAAGGCCATGGAAATTTATAACACGTTAACAATTATGTTTAGGGTTCCCTCCACAGTCAACAATATTCCACACAAAAGATGATTGATAACTCTCTATATATCAGAGATCAGACAGGTGAAATTTTCAAACCTCATTTTGAGAAAACAGAGTTTTCTCAAAATGAGGTAAATTGGACATAGAACCAGATGATTCTCAAGGGACGAGTTGTTGAAGGTCCTGTAGACGTTAGATCAGGGGCATTTGAGTAGTTTCTGTTTCATTATGATTTCAAAAGAGTAAACTCAGTTCTTTGACAATAAATAGCTGTGACATTACCAGTTACCATGAGTGGAATATATGGCCAAAATATTAAAAGGGTATGTAAACTTCGTCTACGTAAACCTTTGAGCACTGTATATACTGTATGTAAAAAATACTACTACTACAATGAAAATAATAATATACAAATCAATTAATTCAATCAATTAGATTTGACAACCTATTTTTATTCAGTTTCAGTCGTTTGAGGAAAATGTGATTGAATTTTAGCCATAGAGTGTGTAGCGATGGAGGGAGCCTGGTGGTGTTCCCCATAGCGTTTAGTGCAGGCTCATGAATCCAATTCATGCTAGCATTTGAACTGCTGCCATGTTGAAGTTTTGGAGCCAAATTCCATATTTGATATGTTGAGTTGTCATGGCAACCACAGAGCAACTTGATTGGCCAGTTATTTTCATTTCATTTCATTTCGTCTTTTTATTTGAGCATCTGAGTTTCACAAAGTTGGACATAAAGGTACAGATCAGCATGGTAAGCAAAGCAAAAGAGAATACATAAATAAATAAATAAATATATACAGAGCAGGAGAAGGAGTAGGCAGAAGCAAAAGCTTGTGAGCGCCTACCCCCTTTTGGATTCACAGTTGAGCAGTAGATATACAGTGCAATCATTAATTATGATCAAGAAAATGATATAATGATACTTTTGTCCTATTCCAGGGACATTATCAACCATACGACTAGCAATATAGACTTCAACACTTCAGTTAATCCCAAGAAAAGGCTGAAAAACAGACCTTTTACAAACTCTCATATAATTACAAATACCAAACATTGCCGTCACCAGTATATTTAATTTAATCATTTATAATCAGTTGCATATATTACAAGCCATAAAATATGAGGATTACTATTATTATTGTTTATTGTTTTGTTATTTTCTGTTAATATCTTAAATGATGTTGAAAATGTTAAAAGACAAAGAACAGGACGGTGTAGCACGTGGTAAGACAAGCACTTGAGGGTCATATTAACAAGACTATTTCCAATAATGACTTGAAGAGGGGTGGGGCCAAAAAGTTTACATGGAAAGTTAACGGGAGCATCCGGATTCCGGAGCCCGCCCCTGCATGCTAACTGGCTTCACGGAGGACTAGCCAATTGTACCTCCATTGTTAGACGCTCTATGGTTTTAGCCAAGATTTCAATTTCAAGCCATTATTTTTTATTTTATTTTAGCCTAAAAGTAGTTTTCATCAATTCATTCAATACAACATATTATTGTATTCAAACATATTTAATGATATTCTTTGCTTCATGCTGCTTCTCCCACATGAACAAAACACAGACCTGTTCCTTTGGCAGTGAGTTTAAAGAATATGAGGCTCTTTCAATCTGCGTCACTGAAGTTCAGATGTTTTTAGTCCCTACGTTTTTATTAGTAAATAAAATTGACTACTTTTAATTCACTTTTCTCTGCTTTTACTCAACAAACATATTACTGTAACTACAATTATGGCAAAAATATTTTAGTCGACGAAATCATAAGTGCCCTAAAATACTAAAATAACCCAAAAGTTTACTTTCCATGTCACACTTTTCTCTCAACACTATTATCTATGGGGAAACCATGTACAGCCTTAAAACCCAAATCCCATGTAGCTATGCGTCCCACGAGAGGCCACCAGTAGATGCGCTGTAACCAGTCAAGATGAAACAAGCTCGGTGTGTTTGCATTTCACTTTTTGAGCCTGATTCCATGCTCTGTGCGTCCCTGTGTGTTATTGTGGTGCTCTCTAGGGTGCTCTGCTCGCTGGAGGATTAGCTGTTGTTCACTGCATGTCCCCTGCTCTGCCTCTAATCGGCTCCTCTCGCTCTCTGGTCCCAGCCCATTGTTGCTATGCCACCGCATTACTCTGGAGCCTGATGGCCACGTAGCAATAGCATTTTGCAGACTGCGGGAGCTTCCGGTGTAGGCTTTTGCAAAGAAATGGTTAAATGTTAATTGAGAAAAGGGAGGGGGCTCATTGACTCCAGGCTGATGGTGGTAAGCTACATTTGCCACAGTTTCCCCTGAGGCAGACTGACAGAAGCTGCTCACATCTGCGCCAAAGGTCCCTCCAACCACCAGTGTCCTTGGGCAAGCGCTTTGGATGTGACTCTGTGTCATATGAAAAAGCGCTATACAAATAAGAATCCCTTTCCCAACCACTCACACATAGGCATTGGGTGAAGTGTCTTGCCCAAGGACACAACGGCAGTCTGCACCTGCAGGAGCTGGGATTCTAACCCCCGACCTTCCGATCATGAGACGACCCGCTCTACCACCTGCGCCACTGTCGCCCTGTCACTAAGAGGTTGGCAGGGAGTACTTGGATTCATTTCAGACAAAAAATAAGATAAAACATTGTATTTTGATTATTAGAGTCAAAGAAAAATATGTAGCTGTAAAGAGTGAGAATTTCAGTGTGTTTAGTTGTCTTTTGTACTGATAATTAGGAGTTTTAGTCATTCACTTTCTAACTAATCAACAAAACCATCGAGGCAGGGGGTACTTGCAGAATAAATGAAAGGCCCAAGGGGTACACAAGGCAAAAAAGGTTGTGAACCACTGCTACTTGACTACATTGTTAAAAACAAACAAACAAGCAATAAAATAATCAGTTGGCTGATCATTTGGTGTCATGAAATTAATAGCCATCTTTGACAATGATTGACAATGTGGATGCTGGACGAGTTCATCCGAGACAAAACTGTTTTGTTTAGTATAAAAATACAATATGGACCCAATGATGATTCTATTTTTGTAAATGTAAATTGATATTCTGTGTTGTCAGAATCAGAAGAACCCGATTATTAGACGTGTGGTTCATGGACAGAGGGCTGAAAATCCTGTTGCTCGCACATTGATCCTCAATTGAAGCTTATTAACATTGTCCAGAAGGCTTGCAAATTACTGTTTATTTTGTTTGGCTTGGCTGCTTTGCTAATCTTGTTGAATATTTTGCACAAGTGGCATATAACAACATTTTTCAATTACCCAAAATGAGTATCATTTGATTCCTGCCATCCTTCATCCAAAGGAGTCTATTTTTAGTGTCTTCCCCTCTCATTTCTTACTCATCTGAATTTAAATGAATCGCCTGTAGCCTTGGTAAAAATTTGATGTCACTTATGACAGAATCTCATCAGGCAGACGAACACGCTGCCCTGCTCTGAGTCCCGTCTGGCGGTGTTGTCTTCTGCTCGGCCGGACAGGGCTTGGCACAGTGCATGAGGGGGACAGATGGCCCTGTGTGTGATCTAGGGGGAGGTCCGGAGTAGGGGCCAGCAGGGACACTGGCAGCTGACAAGCCCTGGCCCCATGTTCTCTGTCCCAGAGTGGGACTCTTGGGGAGAGGGGAAAAGGACGGGCCACCCAGGTGTCAACCAGACCCTGTCTACTCCAAACAACACTGCCAGATGTTCCATTACTCTGCTGCTGCTCACTGCACTGTCACACAACATGAACTTTATTCAGTGCACAGCTGGGACTGTACAGCTAAAACAAATAAACACAAAGCCTACAGCATGGTTGATTAGTAATATTACTATATAACTTCATCATATAAACAATGCAATTCTGGGCTGACATTATGACCAATGGGACAAGTGTTTTATGATTAACATATTCGATACTGCTCAAAGGAATAAAATCCAAACTTACTGTTCTAAAGAGTAATGTAATGTACGTACATATGTTTCACACATTGCAATCATGTGTATTAGTAGTTTGAAAGAACATTATCTTTATCTATATGTACAAAATAGATTGTGGAATAGGTTTATGATTACCATATGTGTAGCAATGCCTTATTGCATTGTTCCAAACACATTTCTCCATTGTGTATGTACTGCATAGGTGCACGTTATTAGAAATTCTAACATTACATTGTGCTAGATTTGGTAGTTACAATGTATTAAGGGTAGTGTAAAATAAAGTATTATCTTTAATGATTACTCAAGCTGTGTTAGCCTTTAAATGCAAATGCTGAAATGAAGTAAATATTTCCTGCAAAACAGGAAACAAGACAAGACACAGGCTGTTAATCCAAACAATTGTAACATCGGACATGTGCCATCGACTTATTTAACATAAATCTATGACTCAATTAATTTTTTTAATCTCAAAATGACCCACAGCAGAGGCTAAAGCCCCATAGCATTAGCCATATTGTATTGAGCACAATACAAAGCATTACCATAAAATAACCATAACACGCTTGATGAATTACACCACCTGATGAATATTTCTCGGAGCTCTAGATGCTGTCGAAGGTTGGTGGCAGTGCTGTAAGTCTTTTAAAAGCCTCTACAGTGGCGTGTGCCAGAATGTTGGACGAACTGTGTTGATGGATAGAGACAGCGCTGTGGCCAAACTGCACTGCGTTGATGCGGTTTGCGCTATTCATTCCACTGTTACTGATGAAGTTATCACAGCTGTGCTCCCCATTTCACCAAACGACCGCTCCACGGCATACGGCGCAGAGAAATTCATCAAGTCATCATAGATCAAGTAACCGTGTCGCGCATGGCATTGAAAAAGTTACAAGGGCGAGATATCGAGTGGCCGTATCCCGTGGCAGCAGCTGAAAAATGCATTTATTCCAGCCAGCCTGCTCCAATGCTCTGCTCTGGCGGGGCTTACGCTCTCTATGGTTAGTCAGCACTCCCAACACTTTGCCAACTCAGCTTTTTATTCCATGCCCCTGGAAATTGAGTTTTGCTGGCCCCGTAATGTACTCAAAACTACATCTGCAACTCACTGATAAATCTACGCTTTGTTGCTCCTGACGGATGACTGCGAATATGAAAATCCACCGTATGTTTCCGCGTCAGGGTGGAGGTCACCGCAGAGTTTTTTCTCCCCCTCCCCAGGCTAACCTAACCAAACGATTTTTGACTAGTGCGCTAGCTTTTTAGTTTTGTCTCATCGAGTTGAAGTGAGGAAGCTTAGTGTTTTCTCGCGCTTGTTCGATGACAGGTTCCTGGTTTGTTTTGTGCCTTAGATGTCTCCTGGTGCCATCGCGCTGCAGCGTAAGGGAAGATTAAAAAGTGCTGCTGCTCTTCCCATGTGTCAACAATATCTATTATTTGCTAAGGGAGACCAGGTTGTAATTCAATGTGGGCACGAGTGTGGTTACATACTTTGAGCTTGATAAATACCACAAGATGACAGCTCCTTACAGCAGAGTAGCAGTGTTGGGTCGGCGTGACACTCCACAGACCAATATATGACTGTTAACTAGACCTGGAGCGGAATACCTCACAGTGAAATGTCATCAGGCCTCCCTTTCTTCATCCCCCCTCCGTCTGCCTGTTACTGCCTCATTTCTCTGAACCGTCGACGAATCGCAGTTCCTCTCTTTCAATTTGACCACCATGTTACCTCATTCCACAATACGCCGCCCCGAGGGATTGTGGGATGGCAGGAGCAGAGTCCCGGCCAGGTCCGCAGAGAGCTGATAACCTTTCAGCGTTGCTTTAGTGCACTGTGTAAAGAACAATCAGTGCTTATCGGCATTGACTACAGGCGAATGCTAATTCAGGGGCCATGTAGACTGACGCCAGGAGGAGGAGAAGAAGACAGTCTGAGTGTCTGTAGAGCCAGAATATATTAGTAATTGGTAATAATCGTAGGTAAAGATTCTTCAGTCTTCATCTGTACTCTGTAGTTGAAGTGCAGGACGTTTCGCTCCTTATCCAAAAAGCTTTGTCAGCAAATGAGTAGACTTGACACGCTCGTGGGTCTCTTAAGGAGAAACCAGTCGGAGGAGTTAACCTACTGGTTTTCTCCTTAAGTCTACATATTTGCTGACGAAGTATAGATGAAGACTGAAGAATCTTTGCCTACGATGAACCGGTGTTCATTTTGGCAGCCAATTTTTATTTAGTTTTAGTCTTTTGATGAAAATGGAATTTTGGAATGGAAAGATTTAGTAAAAAAAATCTTGTTAGTTTTAGTCGAACTGTCGAAAATTATGACTAAATATTTTAGTCGACGAATGGACAACTCCTGTACGACTGAGAACCTACACAGACTAATTGATAATAAGGTTTAATTCCATTCTTACCTCAGCATATACAATATAATCCAGCGCTTTCCTCCCTCCACCTAAATGCGTATTTGACTTCAGTCATCGATAATCTCTGATGAATAAATGTACGGAAAATTCAAGAAAAAGGTAAGACAAAAACAACTGGACTCCCATAAAAACAAAAGTGCCAATAGTATCGCTGTCCATCCAGTACAGCTTCCTCAAGGCAATTGTCAGTGGCAGACGCCCACCAGACAGAGACGTGGTGGGCGTGGAAGCTTTGCCAGATGGACAGCAAAACTGCTGGTGCTTTTTAAATGGGAGTCCAGTTGTTTTTGTCATACCTTTTGGTATTTGAATGAATCACCTAGATGAGGAATTTACATAGTTTTCTAAAAGTTTTTAAGCAAGGCTGCCAGTCTGCTCCATCTGCCCCTCTGACACTACACTCACTCATACACTACACTCACTCACACACTACACTCACTCACTCACACACTACACTCACACACTACACTCACTCACACACTACACTCACTCATACACTACACTCACTCACACACTACAGTCACTCACTCACACACTACACTCACACACTACACTCACTCACACACTACACTCACTCACTCACACACTACACTCACTCACACACTACACTCACTCACACACTACACTCACTCACACACTACACTCACTCATACACTACACTCACTCACACACACACTCACTCTCACACTCACTCACTCACACACTACACTCACTCACTCACACCCTACACTCACACACTACACTCACTCACACACTACACTCACTCATACACTACACTCACTCACACACTACAGTCACTCACTCACACCCCACACTCACTCACACCCCTCACTCACTCACTTCACTCACTCACACACCACACTCACTCACACACCCACTCACTCCCCCACTCACTCACTCACTACACTCACTCACACACTACACTCACTCACACACTAC
>OMNZ01070559.1:0-11578 GCA_900303255.1 Lesueurigobius sanzi | reverse complement strand
CAGGCTTTAATGAGTCAAATCTGAACATTTTGATTGGTCCTGTTGAACCAGAGGTTGGTTTTACTCACTCTGGATCGATTGCGCAGGTCTTCATTTCCAGAAACTTTACTGCGAAAGTTTTCACTGCGAATTTCACACTCTGAATTGCTTGTGTTGAATTTTTTTTTACATTGAATATTTTATGGGTGAATTTTTCTATATGAATTTTTTTTTACTTTTACAAACATGCACGTTCAGACGGCTACTAGGTGGCTCATTCAAAAAGAGATTGTTTGCACACAGGTTCACCCACTTTTTCCAGCCGCAGGAGATACTTCCCCGGCCCTAGTGCTAAGTGCGGCTCAAAGTGCTCTGTGCATGGAGGAAGAGCTCTTTGGGCGTGACAACAAACCGGGGAAAGGGATAGCCTGGCCAAAACGGCGAGCAGGCTCTCTTCAAAATGCTGTTTAAGTGGCGTGTTGTGGATTACTTATGTATAAACCCCCCTTAACCCTCCATGGGGAAAAGTTACTAACGATAGCTACTTAAATTGATAGCTTCTCTTCTCAAGCAAAATGCAAGCTGTTTTTTCCTAATGCAAAATCCATATCGAGTAAAACTTATGTGACTAATAAAATAATTCATAAATATTAAACTGTCTCTTGAATATAGTGGGTCTTGGTCACAGAAGACCATTATTAGCTGAGTTTAGCGAACTTCACAGCACATGTAGTGTTGTTAACATTTCGGACACGCTGCTCCCTCTCTCTCTCCTCTCAGATCACGTCACTGTGGTGCTTGGTTCACCTCACCGTCTCCAAAAGTGTTAGGTCCAATGCATGCAACCGTTGCAGGGTCAAACAACATTAAGAATGTGCCCACAATCTGATAAGCGCCCTCTCCTGCCATCCTGCATAAAATGTGAACATATGGGCAGCGCGACGCAGTTATGCATCAGTCTACCCCCCTGAAAACTCACGCCTCTTTTTGGGATCAGCTGCACCATCACCTTGGCATTTAGTCATGCTGTGTCCTCCCTGTGTGTCCTAGTGTTTGACCGGGGGGAAATCAGGCGGAGTCCACTGCACCGATGTGACCAATGCCAGTAGAACCATGCTGTTTAACATCCACACCATGGACTGGGACCCTGAGCTGTGCCAGTATGTCTGCCCTTACCGGCGTTTGGATTCATCTCAATGACAAAAACAGTTGAAAAGCCATTCTGTCGTTTGTTGTTGTCAGATACTTTGGTATTCCAATGGAGATCTTACCCAGAGTGCGAAGCTCTTCAGAAATCTATGGCCTCATGGTAAGAACGCAACTTTGTTTTATTTTATTGCTCTGAATACACACTGTTGATTAATGGGAGACGTGTTATGCTATATTAAGTTGGGCTGGGTACCGTTGTGGTGTAAGAGGACACAAAATTGAATTCAAAACAACTTATTTGGATCAATGAATTAGTCTTTTATTGAATGTATTACTTTGTTTTGTTTCAGGGTATATAGTAGTATTAGTGAATATTTCGCTTTGATCATGCAACTTGTGGAACAATTATTTTAATGCTCCTTCAATACTCAATTTTTAACCAGATCAATGCATAAACTGTGCAACTGAAAACCAAACCACACAAGTAATTTTAGTCAAACACAAAATTCACATTGTTCTTCTGGAATTTAAATGTGTAAATGTGGAGCTGTCTTTTGTTCATGACCAAATTTTATCTTTTGAATCACTCCTATGTATAAACATAAATATAAACACTCTCATAAGAGGCGTCTCTCCCGAAGGTCTCTTATAAGATCTCAAAGTTTAGGCTCCAAAAGACAAACAAACAAACCAACATAAAATCCCATCTCGACGGTACCCAGCCCTAATATAAAACTGTTTGTATATAGTTTGTTTTTTACTTAGGCATGATGGTTGTTAAAATCATCTTAGGCATTTTCTGTGTGCCATTCTCTCTTCTCTGGTAGAAAATATGCTCTAGTCGGGTAAGTAGCCGCGACCATCTCTCTCCTCCTCTTCCTCCTCCTCCTCCCTGTCCGCTAAAATAAAGCCCCGCCTCTCTGTGGTCAGGCTAACACCACCGCATCAGTGCATTTTCAAGACTAACCCTTTTTATTCACAAAGGGAGAAGTGTGGCTGCCCTGTTACTGCCCTCAAAATAAACAAATAAATATAAAGACAATATGATAAGTTTACTTACATCAAATATTACGCTATAAGCATTTCCACTGCTATTTTATGATGATTGAAATAATGTATTTCTGTTGTGTTTAATCTCATTAACGAACATTCAACCTAAGACAACCTAACAAAGGGTAAAATAATACTTTAATTTCAAGTCTATGACATCAGTGTTACCAAGTAATCCACTACAGTAATTGGATTACGTTTTTAGTAACAGAGTAATGTAGCAGGATTACAATCGCAAAACTGGTAATTACATTATAATTACTTCATCAGGTATTACTTTTTTGTAATATTTTAAGATGAAAACATTAATTTTCAGATTAAGGCCTGAGCAAAAGTCCAGTGCAGCTGCTGTACATTTATTGTATGAAATATACAGTTTTTGATTTAATTTTGTGTTAAGCAGTAAATATTATTCAATCAAGATTTACACTTTAATAAAGTTTATTCCAAAGCACTGAGCAGATGTTACTTGATCCTTGTTTTAAACCAAAGTAACTAGTAATTAGTAATCAGATTACTTTTACAATAAAGCAACCAAAGAAGTAACTAGATTATTTTTAGATAAAGTAATCAGTAGTTGGATTACTTTTATGGAGTAATCCCAACAACACTCTAGACAACATTTTCACAAATGTTTCATAGTTGTTGTTTTTTACCTAGTTTTCTGTGGAACCTGCCACCCGTCTTTTCTTTAAGTTAAATTGCTACTTCAATGAAGTAAAGATTAATACTTTCCACAGATGTTATCCATCAAAGTCTAAATTACAAAAGGATTAAAACCTGTCACATACACTTTAAAGCAGCAACTTTTTAAGTAATGTGCTCCTAACCATTTTCACCAAAACTAACTTTTCTGACTAACACACAGACAAGGTTGTCCACTCACTCTCGTTTTATTTGCTGCTACAAATAAACCGTTTTCTTGGCTTCATGTTGTTAAATATAAGTTAGACCTAAAACGAAAAAGTAGTTTAGGACTTCTCTTAGACTTTCAATAGTCAACACTCTATGGCAGAGGGGGGTAGTAAATGTAAGTTATATTTACTTAACTACATGTACCTGAGTAACTTTTTGAAGCAAGTGTGCAAGCCATGCTGCAACAAACAACAACAACAACAACAAACCACATTGCTGGTGTCTAGCTAATCATTACAAGGAAATTTGAGTTTCACAACATTAAGTTCTTGTAATGTTGCAATGTATAACCTGGAATGTTGTGCAGTGTTGCTTTTAAAGAAGTTTTAACTACTACTACTTTTTACTTGAATAATACCTGTATTATTTTGGAAAAAAACACTTGTAAAATATGTGTAAAAACTTTTCCACTGCTCCTTGGATAGAAAAGCATCGTAAAGCATGATAATATGAAAGAATATCCGGACATGTTCCCCAGTTGGCAGGGTTCTGATGTTGTTGGAAATGTGCTGGATGACCCTCGCTGCTTGTGTTGTGGCATGCTGCGGACACACACCTAACTCGGTCTTACTCAAATCTCTTCACTCTTCGGCTCTCCTTGGGTTCACCTAAATCTCACCTGGGAGTGAAGAGGTTTTGAAGGGTTCCCTGAACACATATACCCTGTTTGTTTTTGATTCTGGTCACTGTTATTTGACTTTCCATGGTCAAATAAGTTTGGACAAATCTGCTTTAGTGGTTTTGGTGTTGTAAATGTCACTGGTTGTTGCTTGGCCAGCCGGTCGTTCCTGTTTGATTTTTGAAGGCTAAAAGTTGATCAGATCCGACTCACAGTAAATTAATCCAACTAGGGCTGCATAATATGGTTTAAAAAAAATAGCTATTTCATCAAATTGTGTCAAACCAAGCCTTAGAAAAAACTAATTTGGGTAAAATGAAACTGAGCTAGGGAAGTTATGATTAAAACTGAACCTTTGTACCTTTTATAAGTTACCATTTAGTTTTAGGTTGTTAGCAAAAATGTGCCACAGATGCCCGGGAACCAAGGTTAAGGTTGAACTTCATCGTCTCCGCGGGAAATTTGTCCTCTGCATTTGACCCATCATTTGATGCCACTGGGGCAATCCGCCAGGAGCAGTGGGTGACCGCAGTGCAGCGCCAGGCTAATGGTCAGGATCACGATTTAACCTAATGTGCATGTTTTGGGTAGCCTGGCACACCAGCCTGGCTTCCTCCATGTATTACATACCTGGGAAGACAGTCTGGTAGACTGGCAGACTTGAGGCGGGACTAATAAGCCCAGAGGAAACAAATCAGGGAAGCACAAATGTGACGTAAATACACAGCGACCAGGCAGCGAAGACGTCTTTTTTAAACAGAAAAACCTTCAGCACAGCCCGTTTTTGTGGTTTTGAGAACAATTCCAGCTCATTTAAAACAGAAGATTAGCCAGGGATAAAACTTTACTCTGTTGCGGCCGCCATCTTGATTGTTGTGGTTCGAGACCTGCCGCATTATGGGAAATTCAGGAGCTGAAAATGACATATGGCAAACTCCTGCCTCCTGCACTGTGTGATTCAGATTTGACCGGAGATTTTGAGCCATTCAAACCAGACTCCCACACTGTCTTCCCAGGTATGTAATACATGGAGGAAGCCAGACACGCAACCCCCCAAACCACCCACAAATTTACCCTCATATACACAAAGTATAAGCCAGCTTTACGTACAGACCCAAGATACACAAATCCATGTACACGAAGAATCATTCCCCTTTACCCACCCGACCTACAGACCCCACAAATAAAAAACAGTACACACAAGGAATCATTCCTCTTCCTGACCCCGTTCATGCAGACTCTAGGCAAACCAATGGGCCATTGAGCCATATGTTCCACTAGGGACGAACAGGATTGACTTGGCGTGTAACATGCAGCTCCACAGTAGACGTATAATGCATCCTAGTACTGCGATAACAATACTTTTTGGTATTGTTGATATATTGTGCAGCCCTAATTTCCACCATTCAATTTTAAGATGGACCCATCTTCCAAACACAAATGTGGAAGACGTTTCCTCTCAAATAATTCCATATTATTCAGAGAAGTCGGTCCTCTGCGAGATTTGTTGCATTCTGTTTCATTTCTTTGTACTCCCGCAAGCCGCCATGTTTGTTTTGACGCGAATGGACCATGTAGCTCTCTGACTGGTTATTTACACACTTTTGTACTGGGGAAGATACCCTAAAGTTCCAAATTGTTGTCTTTATCCAAAAGAGGGTAACACTGAAGGCTTGGCTGGCCAGGCTAGTAATGATCGCTAATAACACATGTGTAGCATTTTGACCAATTGTGAAGTGTTGAATGATACTTCATGAAAAATAAAAAAAATAAAAAAAAGAGTTTTGATGAGATAATAGCTAAAATTTGATATCCGTTGATTTGTGTACCTTTGTTAACAGAAATCGGGAGCCCTGTCAGGAATTCCTATATCAGGGGTAAGAACCTGTACTAACTGATGATGTGCACATAACAAAACAACTTTTTATTCCACTAAACCTATATTTCTGGTTCATGGTGATGCAGTGCCTGGGGGATCAGTCAGCTGCACTTGTTGGACAGATGTGCTTCCAGGATGGTCAGGCCAAAAACACGTGAGTACAGATTTGGACTGTGTAGTGTAGGTTTCCTCATTCGCCGAAGCAGCTGAAGTGTGTGTGCTGTTGTAGGTATGGGACGGGCTGCTTCCTGCTGCGCAACACTGGATCTAAGGTTAGCATCCATTTAACTGTCTATCTGTTGTCATTCGAGTTCATTCGACCTGCACTTTTACAGGTGCACTGAAAATACTCTGGCAACACAACATTGGAGATTTCTTCCATGTATTTTACACTTTTACACAACATTAGATTTGATTCTGTTAAATATTTGTTTCTTGTTATTAAGACAAACTGCTAATCAACGTGAGAAAACAGAACAGTGCAGAAGGAACTTTGACAATCACAGCATCCACCCACCCATCCATATTCTATCACTTCAACGAGGCTTACTCTCGATGTGACATGCCCATGGAGCCAAAAGCAAATACAGTCAAATCAGTCATATAGAGGGATTATTTATTGATTAACAAAACTGGATGTGCACGCAGAAAGGCCGCCCCTTTAAATAGTCTGAATCTCATGTCCATCCGTGGTTATTGTGCTTTTGCAAAGTTAGCTGGCAATGTTTTCAGTGGACTACAACAGTTTATGACCGAGTGATAAAGAAAGTTATGCTGCTAAATTAACTTTAGTGAATGGGTTACGTCTACACTACACTGTGTGATTTCAGAGACTATGTGAACGTACCAAATTAGCCATCAACTCACACTGTCCAACTGAATCTCATACGATTAGAGCCCGAGCCCACGACTGACCTGCTCACATTGTGGAAGTGACTAGACCCAGAGCAGCGTGTGGATGCTATGGAGACAGGTGTGATCCGCCTTACTCTCCTTTCAAACAGCACGTTTAAATTCATTTAAAAGTGGAGGAGGCTAATTTCAGCGACAGATGAAAAGTAGCAGAGCTTAAATTCTTCAGTCTTCATTTGCACTCTGTAGTTGAAGTTTAGATCTTAGTCCAAAGATCGTTATCAGCTACTAAAGCCTGGGGCACGCTGTGGGTTTATTAAGAGTGAACCAGCAGGAGGAGTTAACCTCCCAGTCCCTCCTCTCTTGGTGCTAAAAGGTACTTAATATGGCTCGTTAGCTCCCTATTGTCCCACCCTGGGCTAAGTTCTAAGTCACACTTCCCCTATGGCCCTGCTGCTCCCAGTGGTCCAGGGTCATTTGCCTGACATAGACCTGGTTTCGCTCTCACGTTGTTGTTGTTGTCACTAGATTTGTGTCTCAGTAAGTTGTCATAAATTGAGTCCAATTTGTACCCGACTCCTCCATTGTGATTCATAGCTGGATTTTCCTTTTTACCAAAAATGGCCTCTTTGACTCCTCTCTCAAACCATCTACTTTCTTTTGATAAGACCCTAACCTCACTGTCTTCAAATGTACGACTGAGAACCTACACAAATAGCAGAGCTTAAGTCTTCATCTGTACTCTGTGGTTGGAAGTGTTGTACATTTCGATCTGAGTACCAAGAGAGGAGGGACTTAGAGGTTAACTTCTCCTTCTAGTTTGCTCTTAAGAGAGCCACGAACGTGTTTAAGTCTTTATTCGCTGAGGAAGATCTTTGGACTAAGATCGAATCACCCGACTCCTGTGCGACTGAGAACCTACACAGACATAGCAGAGCTTAAATTACTACCTATAACCACTAAACCTTTGCAGACGTTTGTGTCTGCATTGATTTGTTCAGGGAGACGTTGTCAGGATAGGATATAACTTCATTAATCCCAAAGGAAATTCATGTGCCAGAAGGAGTTATTAAAAACATTAAAACATATTAACATATTAAAAACTACAATATAGTACATTCCTAGTTTCACGACAGGATAACTACACGAGGAAGTGCAACATGTACAGTATGTCATTTGTTCCCTCACTATCCCTCCATGTTGAAGGGGAAATAGTTGAAAAGTCCATTTTTTTTAGGAAGCGGTTTGTTTCCCTCTGCGACCATGTTCTTGTTTGCCTTGAAAGGGGTGCGAGTTGATGAAATTTTGTAAAACTTTCTTTCTGCAGGCGACGTGCAGCATGACATGAAGTGACGTAGACCAATAATCCCTCTATGTGTTCCTCTTTCAAAAATATCTGAAACAATACCACTATGTCATAATCACACTTGCAGCATTTAAAGGTTACAGCAGATAAAGTACGTCAGTGACTAAAAAGGTTCCTCAGTCCTCAGTCTCGGGTGTGTTCTTTCAGCCTGTGATGTCTGACCACGGCCTGCTGACCACAGTGGCCTACAAGCTCGGCCGAGACAAACCTGCCTGCTACGCACTAGAGGTACAGTGTCTGCTTTATTGCATCTAATGGCTAATCATTCTGACAAATATTTAGATGTTTGTGTTTGGATGAACTTTATAAAGATTGAATTCATATTTTAATTAAGACCTACAAAAAATTCACACTCAGTGGACACTGAAATATGAACTGCTAAAGCAATCTAGCAGGGCATCATGACATTAACACCCACCAACCCGCCAAATGTAGGTAGATTTGGGCTGTGGGGCGTAATCCCGTCTGTCTAACTAGCCACGATGGTGGGTGAGACTTGATCCAATTCATTTTTATTATAGTGATACAAGATCTCCCCAGTAGAGCCTCTCCCTGAGCTTAGACTGTCCCAATATGTCCTCAGACTGGCTCTGGTTCAGGTCTGCCACATGCACTTACTAAGCCTGTGTCTAATAATGACTTAAAATGGTGTGAAAATTAGAGCAAGGAACTTCCAGTGCCTTCCCCTCCTTCCTATTAGACTCAGCAGCTAATAGCGATGCTACTGCCATGTGTTTCCACAGTCTATGCTTCTGACCGCCTCATGCTTGAAAGAATGTTTGAATCACCAGCACTCTGTAATTGTAAATAAATGTTATTCACTGTATGTTGAAATGTTATATTTTTATTCAGGTCATGAATTGTCAAATTAAGTTGAAAGTGGATCCCAAAGCTACACCAGTTGAGAAATTATAGAACCAGTTAAATTGTAGGGTTTGCAGGTTTTAATTGGCTTTTACACGTGATAAAACTATGTGCAGGGCTCCGTGGCCATTGCTGGAGCTGTTGTGCGCTGGCTGCAGGACAACCTGGGCATCATTGACTCCTCTGAAGAGCTTGGTGCGTATGCTTTCAGTGGCCTTTTCTCTCAGCCCCTTTGCTGAATACAAACACATAAACAGGGTGCTACGGTGCAATTGTACTGATTTTTACCAAGGGCTTAAGGTGCATATGACCGGTTAGACCAGTGTTTCCCAACCTTTTTGAGCCAAGGCACCCTCTTTTTACAAAAGAAAATTCACAAGGTGCCCCACGAAACAAAAATGTCTCAAAAAAGTATATTTATTGAAATATAATGGAAATGTTTGGGTTCCTAATCCAGTCAAGCCAATCAGCGGAAGAGCAAAGATGACATATGAGAAGAGAAATATGACAACATCTGCTCTATACTTCCCAGATGTTTACTACTATCTCACACAGTGACACAGTAATCAGTGACAGTTGATCCATCTCTGTGCATGTTGGAGCACATACTGTACAGTATAACAGTCACTCATCAATAACCGTGACTTGTTACAGCATGATTGTGGCATACTTTGTTTTTTTGCGTGACACTGTCCTATTAGCCTGGCATCCAGACTAGTCTCCTCTTTTTATCCTAAACTGGAGATAGAAGTGGGTGTGTTTTACCAGGCTACTGTCCTATAGTGGTAGAGTGTGAGCACACGCCGATTAGGAGAAATTTGCACGGCACCCCTGATGATTGCCACGGCACCTTGGTAGGGAAACATTGGGTTAGACTAACCATTTCAGCAGAATACATTAAACATAATTGTACCTCATTTTCACATCATTTTCACTTCATTTAATATTTCATTCCCCACTTTGGACTTCATTGTGGAGTTTATAATTTCATTCAGCGTTGTGCATATTGTATTAAATGAATAAATGCAGTCTTTGTAGTAGATGCAGAAACACAGAATACTTTAACAAATGCTGTTTTATGGATGTATTTTCTACCAAATAAAGATAAATAAAGAGACATGGAGAGGAACAAAGTGGTTCAACAGCCCATAAATATATAAATAACATAAGCTTCATGCTACATGCTAGCAGCTAGCTTTTAGTGCCTTTTTAACTTCTACTGGACAATATGATTAATGTAAGATATGAGCCAAAACATTCATGAGGACCTGATTGATATGAGGAAAATATCCTTAAAGTCCATGAAAAAAACATCTAAAAAGAGTGACAAAATAGCAAGCTTCCTTCGCCCTCACTAGACCACGCCCCCTAAAATGACACGTTGACTCTGTATCCATTTTCTAGTTTGATTACTAAACTTGACATTGTATTGCACTGTGTTTTTATTTTACATTACATTACTCACTGTGTCTTCTCGTGTGTAGAGAAGTTGGCGGCGTCAGTGGGCACGTCTTACGGCTGTTATTTCGTCCCTGCCTTTTCCGGTCTCTACGCGCCGTACTGGGAGCCTAGTGCCAGAGGGTGAGACACACTCATCACATGTTTTACGCTCATATTACCTTCTATTATCATTCCTATTTATGGATACAGACTTATAGGTTGGGCAGCACAGCATGTCACCAAAATATTCGGTGACACAATATCAAGGGCGTAGGTTTGGTTTCAGCTTTGGTTGGGACACTCACTGGTGCCAGAGACCAAACCCATTAACGGGAGGTCCCAGGGTTCTCCCCCGGGGATTTGAAAAAAAATAATAAACCATATTTGCAATAATTTGGCGACTTTAAGAGTCGCCCTATTAAATAAATAAAATTTAAGAGAAGTCTGAGCTGTCTAGAATAAGAGACAGTTTGGGGATTTTTTTACATTGAGCTTCTGAGTTTTGTGTTGAATCATCAGCCACACAATATCATGAACTGATTATGAATTTGAATTGCCTCTCTTACACTTCTTATTTAAGGATCACATTAATATAGTTTTGGCAGGCACCCACAATGTGCCCAGAGGATGTAAGTGAGTGTGTGAATAATTGAATAACAATAATGTGAATAACAGTTACAAAATTACACTACAAAATATATTTTCAAAGCCTAAAATTAAATTATGATTAAATAAATTCTTACTTTGTCCACAAGATGGCTCAAATGTTTAGTGGGTAAGGCTATATACTTCCAAATGCTTGCTTTTCAATCACCAGCATATTGGACTTGGAGTAATCGAAACTTCAACCTCCAACCCACAAAACAATTGACTTTTGTATGCCAGTAAAAGTGAACGCTTTATTTTAAGTCTTGAAAGAAGACTTAGGCCTCGTTCAGACGGCAGCCTGAAGTCACCCAAATCAGATTTTTTTGCCCCTATGCGACCTGTATCTGATCTTTTTATGACAGTCTGAACGACACAGATCCGATCTTTTCAAATGCGACCCAGGCCACTTAGATATGTGGTCCTAAATCCGATACGTATCTGATCTTTTGACATGCGACTTCAGTCTGAACGGCCAGGTGGCATTCATCCGACCTCCACATCATTAAAACTACAGAAATGCCATTCATTCTCTGTTAGTAGATGAGAGCGGGAGGAAAAATACACGTGCATTTGTTTTGATGAAGTTAGCGACGCTCACCTCATTAAAGCAGGTCTCCACTGGGGCATGTTTCTCAGACATCACTGAAACTGCTCCAAAAAAGGCCAAAGTCCAAAACTACTGTCTCTCTTCTTCTTAAAATGAAGATATAAAGGTGAAAAACAGACTTTTAAAAAGGCAAAAAAAAACATTATTCATTATGAACAACTACACCATTGGGCTGGGCGATATATCGATATTTAAGATATATCGATATAT
>OMNZ01070535.1:0-17505 GCA_900303255.1 Lesueurigobius sanzi | reverse complement strand
AAATAGATAAAATAAAATAAAAATAAACTCTAGTTGAATTGTATGAAATGAAATATATCATTGCAGGTGATATATAATAAATGACTGTCTACATTCAGGCGGTTGATAAAGTGACAATTGCAGATATTGTAAACACAGATGTTATTGCACATAGTATTGTTATTGCACATGGAGCTATACAGTAGAATTGTACAGTCTGACAGCGGTGGGTATGAAGGACTTGCGGTAGCACTCCGTCTTGCACTGAGGGTGTCTCAGTCTGTCACTGAAGGAGCTGCTCAGCTCCTCTACAGTCCTGTGCAGTGGGTGAGAGGTGTTGTCCATGATGGATGTGAACTTGGCCAACACCCTCCTCTCACTCACCTCCTCCACAGAGTCCAGTGGGCAGCCCAGGACAGAGCTGGACCTCCTGACCAGCCTGTTCAGTCTCTTCCTGTCCCGCTCAGTGCTGCTGGGGGCCCAGCAGACCACAGCGTACCTATAACTACAACCTTTTTTGTCACCTCTTCTTACCTGGGACCCCAAAAAAACATTTTTTTCTTTTCTTCTTTTGTATTTTCTTCCATAATTGTGAAGGAGTAAGCAATGTTCGCTTTATTTATTTTTCTGATTCAATATTGTTAAATGTAGATGCATATTTTGTTGGTTACAATATATGGGCCCACCACCTGCATATAAAATGAGTACCAAATGAAAGTCTAACTCATGAACTTTCTATTTCTCTCTGTATAGTCATGATAATGATAATTGAGAGTTAATATGATTTGACGCAAGACTATAATATATATTATCAGGCGGCACGGTGGCACAGCAGTTAGCGGGCGTGCTTCACAAAGGGTCCCGGGTTCGGACCCTTGGTGTGTCATCAGTCTAGTTTAAGTCTAGACTGAAGACACACCTCTTTCTCCTTGGCCTTCAACACAAGCTAGGGTGCATCTTGGTCTTTTTGTAGTTATTTGTACAGTACATGTTACAGTATTTTGTATAGTGATTGTGTTTTAATGTTGTTACTGTGAAGCACTTTGGTCAACTGTAGTCGTTTTTAAATGTGCTATACAAATCAGAAATCTAATAAATAAATCCAAATAACACAGGACAAAAGATGTTGTCCTGGCTGCTGGAGATCACATCCAGTGCCTGTGTACTGGAGTACTTACTGATGTGGTTATCTTGTCCTATGACAGACAGGATCACTCAATCAGCTCCACCATGGCCGCGCTCGGGCAAGCACTCTGCGCACATACTTCAGGGGTATAGGAGGCGTCAAGACAAGCCAAATCTGATCAACAAATGCAGTTCCCTTGCGCCGCGGCGATCGGAGATGAAGATGATATTATGAAGAAGTGAGCAAAGTGACTGAGACAGCACTGAGGGGGCACCTCCTGGAAGCCTCCCGATGTCTGACGAGAGCAACACGAACTGACGGCAAACAGATAGTTTTCAGTAAGAAGCATATGTCTCTCTCTTGGTAGATCAAAGAGCCAGCATTTATATTCAGCAGACATTCCCACATTAATAAGAGAAGAAAATGAAGAAGAAGAAAAAAAAAATTCCCCTACTCTCCTGTGTAGTTACATACCAATTAAAAACACAATGGTGACCAAGTCCAGCAGCATATCTAAAGATGCATTTCAAAAATTAGTGACATGTACGTGGTATTAAAAGGTTAAAGAAATTTGCATTTGGGGAAAATAAATATAGTGTTGAGCGTGCAGATAAGAGCGCAGTAATTAGGAGCGAGCACGGCGCTGCTGGAAAACATTTGAAGAATAAACCTGGACTAGTTTGCTTCTTTCCCTGTTGCCCTACAGATATTTTACATTATTCAATCCAAAATACCATCTTTCTGATTCTAACTTTTCTTTTGCATTTTAATGTTTAATAAGACCCCCTGGCTATCTTTGGGCACAATTATTAGATATCTGCTGAGAGAAATTGAAAAATTAATCATACTCTCAATTTGGTGCTCTCTCTCTGATACAGTGGATGTGGCTCCTAAAGCTCCGTCTTGCTCCGCTGTCACCAACACCATCAAATATCGTCACGTGTCCTGTTGTGAGGCTATTACGACACCATCAGAATAGCAATTAACTGATTATTTATGGTTTGGCAGCTGTCCCAGGGAACAACAACACAAACAAGATAAGCAAGTTTATTACAGGGAAATCAGTTTCAACGCAGCTCATGATGCTGGATAAAACTGCCAGCTATGAGAAATATAACAGGATAGAATAGAATAGATAGAATAGGCAAGCATTGTGTTAACTTTACTAAAAGTTGGTTGTTTCTGGTTTGTAGCAGCATCTGGTGGGAAAAGGGTAGACTGCAACTTCACACTAAGTTGTAGGCCAGGTATGGTAAGCTTACTACAACAATAAAACCAGCAAAAACATGACTTATTAATTGCTCAGAAATAACCTAAAGCGTCTACAATAGAGGACCAGAAAGCATATAAGTGCATATTATGAAAAGGTGTGTGTGGTATCATTTCAAAGCAGTTTCTCTCACTGAACAATATAAGCAAAGATACAATGCCCGGCCAAATAAAAACAAAACAGTATTTAACTAAGAAAATGTGGCGTTGCTGCCTTTGGTCAGTTTTAGGTTCAGCAACAAAATGAGCCCAAAGAATGAGATCTGCTGATTACATGAACATCCTGTAGGACCAAGTTATTCCATCAATGTATTCCTTCTACCCTGATGGTACAGGATTATTCTAAGATGACAATGCCAGGATTTATTGGGCTAATATTGAGAAAGAGTGGTACAGGAGAATCACTACTTAGCTACTACCACACACTTAGCCACCACAGAGTCCAGATCTTTACTCCACTGAGAATCGTTGGGATGTGCTGGACATGGCTTTGCGCAGTGGTCACACTCTCCCACCATCAATACAAGATCTTGGTGAATAATTAATCCAACTCTGGATGGAAATAAACCTTTTAACACTTCAGCAGCTTATTGAAACAATACCACAGCTAATGGTGCAGTGATCAAAGTGAAAGGTAGTCCAAGGTGCGTGTGACATTTCTTTGTTTTGGCCGGGCAGTGTAAGTCCTCACTGTGTAATCTATGTCTGGATATACTGCACTGCCCTCTATGTTCTATGCTGTTTTATCACATTAAATTCTGCCACAGGCTTTTTGGATACTGCAAAAATAAATTTTGTAATGGCCAAGCCAAAAGAAAATAGCAAACATTACTAGTAATTATAATAGCACATCATGCAACACATCAGCCCAAATACAGTATAACACTGCTGTACAAATGGCTCATTTGTACGAGTGTCCACTGCTGGGTCTCTCATGAGGGAGCCCGCTGCCCCCTCCCTCATCATGAGAGTCTGCAAGCCAGCAGCAGCACTGCAGCCCTTTGTCCACTCTCTATCTCCTAAGGCATGTCATCCAGCTTTAATCAAGCAGAAAATGGTCATAAATATTTCTTTCTGCTAGATTTCACATTCACATTTCACACAGGGACATGATACTCCCCCCTACCTCCGGGGAGCACCTAATGCAAAAAACACTTACTTATATTCAAGGCTCATGTTCCTTCAGTCAAATACACAACGTTCGGAGGGGGAAAAAAAGAGTGGTGGGGGAGAGGAGGGGGCCAACATAAAGGACCGTCTTATTTCCTTTGCCATTTGTGGGTCCTCTCAGCGCCTCCCATTACATCATGTCAACGATTGTAAACAAGCAAATAACAACAGTACATCAGAGACAACACTGGGAAAGGGCCCGCAGAGCTTTCCACTGCTTCCAATCTTCCAAAAGCATCTGTTTTTTTGTCCATGTTAATAATATTGTTCATTTTATTCTTCAAGAGAAAAAGGTTAGCCAAGGATTTGTCTGAACTATTGTCTGTGGCCAAGATACTGTAAGTGTTTATGGCACATGTCATTCACAGGATGCAGAGGTGCCATCATGGTTATTTATGATGCCACATCCCATCACGGCATATCATTCTCTAAATGGTACACAGCAATTCACCAGTGAATACTGACCTGGGCCATTTTTCTCTCAAATAGAGGCCATGTCACTGCTGAACGCACTGGGAGTAGTTATTAATCACTCATACACACTTGATGGGTGAAGACACGTCACACAATCAAATTCACTCTGAGAGACATACTCTGTTGGCCTGTCAATGTATATTTACTTTAATGAAGGCACATTTGATCACCAAGCACTGGCTATTTATCAGAACCACCACCGGTAATATATAGCTGTCCAATTTTCTCTTCCATCACATGAAAATAAAGTGTGGGGTAAATAACACAATGGCAGCCATAACAAGGTCAGTGTTTACAGTAACATGCTTTACTCAAATATAGACTTCATATTTCATATGACGCTCGATGGTTGATTAGAATCATTTGAAAGGAGCTGTTGAGGAATGGTTCAAAGAATGCCTTATATAGGTTTAAGGAGACAAAAACAGGAGAAAATCATCTGTTTTAAATGCATTATTAAACCACGGGGACCAGTCCCTGCCTCTACAGAGGAGGAGATGTATATTTACTTTGCTGTAACAAACAGCAGCAGGTGGAAAACAGTCATTTAGCGTCTCTAACCCATCAGCCTTTAAGGCTCCCTGTTCCCATGTCAACCAGTCTGGCTCAGGCCCCCAAACTGACACCAGGAATGAACACTCATGTCTATTACATCCACTAGGCCAAGCCATTATGAATAAGATATAACAGGCAGAGCGGCGACAGGGTTTTCACATTAGATTGCCTGCGCTGGGGATCCCCTGTATGCATCTGTGTATCGTGTGAGACTAGGACTAAGTAACACAAAAAAATAAAAACATATACAAGCATCTCAAAAAGCAGCCTAATCTGCAACATGCATTACCAAAACAAATAA
Source organism: Lesueurigobius sanzi (assembly GCA_900303255.1). Lineage (NCBI taxonomy): Eukaryota > Metazoa > Chordata > Actinopteri > Gobiiformes > Gobiidae > Lesueurigobius > Lesueurigobius sanzi. The sequence goes on along the minus strand of OMNZ01070535.1, from coordinate 12,631 downwards.
GTGTTTTAAGAAGCGACAGGCCTGGTTTCAATTTCAATAGCTCATTTAACCCTTATCTGTCCAAATCCTTAGGGTCCATTCTCTGTTAATTGGATCTACATTGCTCCTGCATTGGGGGTGTTAACAAGCGCAGCCTATGAATATTAATTACCCTGAAGTTTTACTGCACGGGAAAGACTTACTGATACATATTAATTCAATGAAGTTTTTTAAAGTAGTGCTCTCATTAAAAATGAATGGGCCAAGAGCTTGACTGTTTCCCCAGGAGAATTTGTGCATCCTTAAGTCTATCTATCCCTAATAAATTGGGTCAAATTGAAGGATAGCCTCTTCCTAAGATGGCATCATTATCATTCAGCAGAATGTAAACATTGCAATGGCACAGGGCTCTCCCAACACTGTTTTGACAAAGGACGTTAAAGCCAGCGCTGCTCCGCCTGTACATTCCCAGTCCTAATCTCCCGAGACCCTGTTAAAACGGTTACTTATTTACAATGCTAAACACACAACTTGTGGAGCTAAACAGCACAACATGACTCACAGCTGGCCCCTCTGCCTGACTGCCTGTGTGGGATCTTACATGTTTATTTAATTTGAAAACAATACAACAACCAAACGCAAAATTATACACATTATATCATAAATACCGGTATCAATTTCACTCTATATCTGGCAAACGGCAACATTTATATAGCAATTTTTTTGATTTTTACCTGCTTTATCATATCACCATTTGTATCATTCTGGACCGTTAATATAATATCCCAAATGCAATGTGATTATTTTGAAACTTGTGACCTAGAAATTTCAGAATGACAAATGTTAGATGAAAACTACTTCTTACTTAAGTGAATAATTATCACATGATTAATGAAGCATACATTTTGTTTTTGCAAAGTTAGTAGAAAAACAACTAATCATATTTATTAGTTGAGGATCCACATGGGAACAACATTGTAATTCTTGATTGTCTGCAGAACTGGGTTATATTTGACATGACTCGCTCACATGCAGTTGTTGTTCTGCTTTAAATAAAACATACATAGTGCATTAGTCCTGTGGCTTCTCCCTAAGCCTTTTAATACAGACCCGAAGCAGAGCAGTCCCCTGTCTGCCTCCAGCCAGCTGCTCCCGACACCTGCTTCTGAGTTTAGAGTCGCACAAAAACACACAGAGCCCATCAAAGTCCATCCGGGTGCCACACAATGAGACCACTTCACTCCTAATGATACCAGCATGCACTAGCTTCATTTACATTGCACGTATTAGACTCCGAGGTGTGGGCAAAAACACAGCTTTTTCCATCATGGCCTGGACTAATCATATTAAAACAACTGTGGAGGGGAAAATGAAAAGGTATTCATCTGTCCAAAATCAACACGTTACAATGTTATTTATAGCACTGATCTATTTGGAGGCTGTGCTGCGGTTTATAAAGGATATTTATATATTTATTACCAAAGAAGTGAGTTTTCTCTTTTGAAATCAAATGAAACAGAAACTACTCAAAGGTCCCTGATCTAACGTTTACAGGTATACAAAACCTGAGGACTGATCTTAATCAGTGGGTCTCAACTGGTGCAGTGTTGGGACCATAGACCGTTAATAGAGATGGACATAGCCCACATGACTTTCCCCATAGTGTTTAGCACGGACTAATGAAGCTAATTCATGCTAGCATTTGAACCGCCGCCATGTTGTGTGTGTAGCTGATACAGAGAAAATTACAATACTGGGTATTAATTCCAAATATCCACTGCTGAACCAATAATTTCAATAACTTAACCTAAGTGAATACAGACATGCTCATTTGAAAGCTCTTAACCCCAGTCATTGAATTAGTTTTACACTCCGCAATACTGCTATTGATCGCTGTGCAAAATACTGCAGTTAGCATCAGTATGCTAATGATAGCTTCAACCAAGACTGAGAGAGAAGCTACAACTGGGTCACACCTAAAATAGTTAAATAATATTGGTCACTGTTGAAGGTCTCTGTTTTTTATTTTAGTTTGAGAAATACTGTTACAGAATGACTGATGAAACATTTGTCATGCATTAATTATCAAGGCAAGGCAAGGCAAGGCAAGGCAAGGCAAGTTTATTTGTAAAGCACATTTCATACACAAGGCAACCCAATGTGCTGTATCAGATCATTTTATATTGGTTATTAATATAACAAGGACCACTTTTTCACTTGACATAAACAACAAATATCCAAACCTATGCAAACCTACATTTGGAAAAGCACTGCAAAAGGCAATCTAGAAAAAAATATACAAAAAATATGAAATATGCATTTGATTTGAGCAGGTAAGAAAAAAAAAATCTGTATTATTTGCACTTATTTAAACATTTTCTTGAAATAAACTGATCTTTCTTATTTTAAGTGGAACAATATTTACTCTTTACACTAGTAGACCTTTCAACGTGGCAAGTCAAGACTAAAATTAAGGTTAAATATTCTTAATTTGAGTCATTTTAACTTATCAAGACATCTTTTTTTTTTGCTGTGTAAATATTCGGAAAACGTTATTTGAGAATGTCTTGCAACCCACTCAAAGTACTTCCACAACCCACCAGGTGAAAACCACTGATCTAAATGATGCTACGTGGTGAAAAGGGGCGGTATTCTTTGAGAAACACAAAGCTGGCAGTTTTATTACTGCAGGGATTTTTTGTTGCACTTCTTTTGCGACATTAGCCAGCCCTACAGTTAGTTTACATTATGCATGCGCGTAATGATATGATGCATTAGGTGTCTGTATGTTTCCATGTGCTAACTCTGGTCGCCACCCTGTCAAACAGCTGGGGAATCCCCCTCCTGCTGCCCACATCAGCTCAGTGTGTAAACAGGATGTGGAGCCGAGCAACAGTCAACTATTTAAAACTCCAGTGCACAACCTGCGGCTCATCTCTTCCCAGTTGTGGAGGTAGACTCAACAAAATGGATGACTTCATGGGCCGACTGTCCTGGAAGCCATCCACAAGACAAAGGAGAGGGTGCCGGGGTGGTTTACCTGCTAAAAGCCCACGGACAAAACACTGGTGACAGGAGCGTAAGAGAAGTTACACCTAGACTAAACATGATCGGAAAGATAAAAAGTACATGGAACTGTAGCAGAAAGGAATGTACAGTACTACCACCTCTCGGTCTTTGTTTGATACTTGAGGCCATCTGTAACACTAATGGGCAAACCTAATTACTGCCTCTATTTGTGTATTACATAGTTTTCAAAATAGTTTAGGAAAAAGTGACATGATATAATAATAATATTAAGGAGAAAATATACACTTTTGAAAATGATGTACAGTGGTCCTCGAGAGTTTACAAACCCTTTTAAGTTCACATACGCTTTTAATCTTTTGGCCATTTTTCATAGGCTATGAATGATAACACAAACATTTTTTTTTTCACTCATGGTTAGTGGTTGTGCAAAGCCATTTATTGCCAAAGAACTGAGTTTACTCTTTTGAAATCATAATAAAACAGAAACTACTCAAATGTCCCTGATCCAACGTTTACATGACCTTCAACAACTGCCAGGAAACTTGTTCAGGAGCAAAGAAAAACTCACTTCAGCTGAAATACAGGGGGGTAAAAAATGATGTTTGTTTCAAGATGCACAATGTGTTAACTTTTGACCAGGGACATTTGGCTAGTTTCTAGTTGAAAAGTGTAAACAAACAGGTTTTTTAGACAATAAATGGCCTCATCACTAACCATCATTCATATTTATACTGGTTTATACAGGTAGCGGCAAGTCAAATTTAATGCTTTTTAATGCCAACATTCTACATTTTTAATGCTACAAACGCCACAAAATCAGTACATATTTAATATTAATTTCGATATCCAATAGAAAATTTGATACAACAGACAACTTTTGAACAGAAATACAATATGATTTCTCCCAAAACTCCAGTCTAGACCCTATTTTTTGTATTTTTGACAAGCTTATGCTATAAAATTAATTTAGCAGTGTCATGATTTTCCAAGAACTTTTGATTTAATGCCTGTTTGAATTATATTTAATGCTTTTTAATGACATTTAAGGCCTTATTTTTGACACAATTAATTAGTGACTTTTAATGCTGTGCAGAAACCCTGATATACTATGAAATGCATTATGTCAGGGTATGTAAACGTTTGAGCACAACTGTATATTGCAGCCAGAAATCATATCTTTGTATGTGCCAACTTATACAAAAGATGTGGTTTAATTTTAAGAAGCATGCAATTTGGCAATTTAATGTTGTTGCCACAATGAGGACCTCATGTGCTGATGGCACAGCTTGTACCGTACTATTATTATTATGTTTTTATTCCAAGGTCCTCAAACTGCTGTATCTGGTTAACACATCCCAAAACAAAAAGACAACAATGCCACTCACAGACTAGAAATGAGGGCTTTATGTTTCTATACTGTATATATAACACTGGCTGTGTGATTCCTGCTTCAATAATTATTCCCTTCTTCTTGACATAGCAACAGATCACGGTTCAATTTTCACCTCCATCTGTGTGATTATTAATCAGATCACACATCAATTGCCAGAAACAGCGCAGAAATCCAGCCTGTAATAAAACTGTCATGTGCTGTGGTATAAAGACAGATGTTGCCAGTTGTGTGATAACATAATTAAACTGTTCTGTGAGGGATTCCATAAAATTATTCAAATTGGACGAGCACTATCATTTTACCAATAAAGCAATTTAGGGCAATATGCAGTGTCATAACACTGATGTTATCCTCTCCGCCAGATTTTCCAATAAGTTGTCGGGTGTGTGCGGCCTCTTGTGACAATATGAACAGCGAGGATACCTGAGAGCTGCTGGTGATAAAGCTCGAACGGAAGACAAAGTGCCTCTACAATGTACAGAATATGAGAGTACACAGAGAATCATTGTGTCCTATATTTCAATAATTAGAAATACAGCAAATAAACCCAAGGCTGTATCCAAGTATTAAAACCTCTGGAGTTTAGACATTTAGATTGTTCTCTTTTGGCCACAGAATATGAATGATAACACAAAAATATTTTTATTTACGTTTAAGAAAAACTCACTTCAGCTGAAATACAGGACTCTCTGACAAAATTGTACTCTCTGTTTCAATATGTAAACTTTTGATCAGGGCCATTTGGCTAGTTTCTAGTTGAAAAGTGAAAAACAAACAGGTTTTTTGACAATAAATGGCTAACCATGAGTGACAAAGGTTTCCATATTATCATTCATATTTTTCATCACACTTTTTAAGATAAATGTTCTCAAAAGAAGTCTTTCACACTTTCTCCCAGTGAATTGCACGCTCTTTCTCTTCTATGCATATTAAGCATTATTTTCATGTGTACTGACCAGCCTTTAGCTTCATTACAAACGAAAGTCTAATGGCATCTAATAGACATCATAAACAAGTGCTGACGTCTCTAAGTAGAGCTTTCACCAGTGCCACTTCCTGTGTGAATCAAACAAGCTATTGCAAAATATCAGTCTGCCCAACTATTGTTTATGCTTTCACCAAAACTTCACTTCTGTGCAAGAAGTTCAAAACCGCCACTTATGCAAAGAAGTCAGCATTTGGATACTTCAAACCATTGCTAAAAATTGAGGAAAAACTAGAGACAAAGAGCTTGAGAAGTCAGTAAAAAAAATAGCTTTTTGGGGGAAGGTGCTCTTTGGTGTTGGGGACAGTAATTCAGGAAAAAAACTAAAAATCAAGGCACATCTCCCATAACATTAATTCTCTATTTCCATTTTCTAAAAATCCCTTATTCTGCTGGGTTAGTGCATATTAAAATGGTTCCTTCTTGCTTTCAGTTATTATTACAAAACAAAACCAGGACTAAATTTATTTTGAAAAGAGATACAAAACCGAGGCACTGAAAGAAGACTAACAGTTAAAAGGCCTTTATTTCAGCATGGCCAGTTGATTAAAACATTGCCTCAGTTTTGTATCTCTTTAAAAGTTTAATGTTAATCCCGGCACTGAAGAGCACCAAAGAGACCATTTGATAGAAGTACATCCAGGCAGCACTCCTGCATGCTTTGTTTGCTAAATTTATTTTTGATTAAATGCCCATCTTCCAAGGAGGAAAATAAAGAATAAAGTTAACAGGGTATTCATGCTCTCATAGATGGGAGCAACGAAAAGGTGACACCCCTTTTCAGTGACACCAGAAGCTGCCTCCATTGAGATTAATGGGGAATCATCGACTGAGATCTTCACATTGACGTCTGAAAAATAGATGTGTTTTGTATATTTGTCTGATATAAGAGGTAAGAAAATCAAGAGATTTACTTTTTAAGTAAATCTCTGTTTTAAAGTGGGCTAAAGTTAGCAGGAAGTTAGCATGTTCGGACTTCAGTATAAAGTGTTCAGCCGTTCATAGCGGCTTAATTTGATCAAATTGGATCAAAATCCAGATCGAATTCAAATGCCCATATAACTGTGAGTAGGGCTGCTCGATTATAGAAAAAAATAATAATCACGATTATTTTTGTAATCGTCCCACTGGGAGGCGGCCCCGGGGAAGACCCAGGACACGCTGGAAAGACCAGGTCTTTCAGCTGGCCTGGGAACGCCTGGGGATCCCCCAGGAAGAGCTGGATGAGGTGTGGGTGGATTGGGAAGTCTGGGCATCTCTGCTCGGACTGTTGCCTCCGCGACCCGACCCCGGGTAAAGCGGAAGAAAATTGATGGATGGATGGATTATTTTTTCATAATTGAAATCGTGATTAAGGAATAATCAAACGATTATTTGTTTTATGGTATTTTCTTAAACAAAACAATGCTAAATATATATTTTTGGATAATTATATTATTACATATTCACTGCCCCCTGCTGGCCTGCACTCACACCTGCACACGCAAGATGATGACATCATTGTGGTGCAGTTTGTTAAAAAAAAGTTGGGCCATGTGAAATGTAGAGGAATAGAAACATGGGAGTTTGGGAGACTCGCTTGGGCACAGTCGGGATGGACAAGTGTGAGTGCATCATTGATAATCGTTTTGTCTCGATTATGCTATTTTTGTAATCGTGCAGCAGTGTTGTAATCGAAATCGTGATTAAATTTCGATTAATTGCACAGCCCTAACTGTGAGTAAGGTTGCAGCTTCTTATATGTCAATATTGCTTAGTTTTTACCTATGAACGGCTAAACACTTTATATTGAAGTCCGAACATGATAACTTCCTCGCTAACTTTAGCCCATTTTAAAACATCTGTGAATCTTCTACAGCAAAAAAATCTCTTGATTTGTTTACCTCTTATATCAGACAAATATACAAAACGCATAAATTGTTATTTTTCAGACGTAAATGTGAAGATCTCAGGCGATGTTTCCCCATAAATCTCAATGGACGCAGCCTCTGATGTAACCGAAAAGGGGTCCCCTCTATAGGCAACAAAACAGGATAAGGAATAAGTGTGCATTCCTAGTTAGTTTTAAACACAGGACTCAGGTTTGACAATAACTACACCAGAATTACAGTCAGCATCAAAAGAGGGATTACTAAACAAAACTGAAAAATGAAAATTGTGGAACTTCACTGGGACAAAATACATTTGACCTTGGTATAAAAACAAAAAAAAATAATCAGCTCTTCATGTTTTTTTTTTTCCTTCTCACTTCACACCGAGAAAAATGTTCTTAAAAAGGGCATTTTTTCCTCCTCCTATATGTGCCTTACTAATAGAGATGCTTAAGCCGAGCTTATGGTCCACTTCCCTCAAATCTAACTGGCCCACAAGATGAATTCCCCTGTCAGAATCAAGATGATCAAACACATTACAATTATTTCATCCCCCATCTTTATTAATGAGCACTGTCTTTCATACTTATGTTCCCTAATAAGAATAAATGATATGTCAGTGTCAGGTTTGTTGTTTGCACTCACTCAGGGCTCTCCCTTGAGCATTTATCAATTGATTTTTGCATCACCTGAAGGCGCAGCTCAGATGTATTGAGGAGAACAAAGAATGCTGTGAAAAACATCACCGTGTCAGTTAGGCTTGTGTTAGTGCGCGCTGGAAACACAACTTGAAAAGAGGGAGCGTGAAATGCCGCAAAAGTAAAAAGTTATTGAGTAATTGAGTGAAGATTGTAATACCCCCGGGACAATTAACATGATTCATGATGCATGAGTGAAAATCCTGGTTTAGTCTAATGGGAGAATAAAAAGACTACAGGGGTAAGCAGCCAATCAGAAGCCAGTGTCAGAGAGTGAGACGCACCATTTGCCATTCATCAAATGCAACAATTTATGTGCCCCAGACTCCTAGTCAATGCCAAGTTCAAAACAAAGGAATTGAACAAAATATACAGAGTGGAAAACATGCTTTGAAATACAAAAATGAGGTTTCTGCTCTAGTATTTCTCAAATCCTTTAATTGTCTTGCACTTGCACACTTGGCCGTGATGTTTCCCACCATCTATGGGCAGGGCACACTCGGACAAAAGGTAAAAGCTGAGATCAAGGCCACAACACCACTGATGAGAAGCAAAAGTGTTGCTATAACCTGGCATAACATGGCATCTCTTCGTGCTACAGACTAATGTCGTTTGTGCACTGTCCCTGATCAGATAAATAAGCTAAACCACTCCGAAAATTAAAAATTCCAAGCACAATTAATTGAAATTGACTTGGCAACAGCATGCAAAGACGTCTACAGAGTACAGATGAAGACTGTATAATTTTTGCCTACAATGGACAACTCCTGTACGACTGAGAACCTACACAAACGGCATGCAAAGTTTCACTCATTTACATTCATTTCATCTTTGCTGTATGAACTCAAGTGAGGTATTTAAAATGATTGTAGACCTGAAGTCAAGAAGAAGCCATCAGCTGTATGTGTAACCTCATATGTGTAACTGTTTTCTTTCTGGTTGACTAAAAGCAGGGTCCATGCCTGGATGATTGCCTCCATTGTAGCAAAAAGGCTCGATTTCCGTCACACTTCTTAATGTCAAGTGTACATCCATGACACCCCTCTGCCTGACTCACATTCATCAAAGTTGTAACACTGTTGTCTTTGCAGAGTGAATCCGAATGTGCCCCTGGCCAGGAATGAAGGAAAAGTCAACAGGAATTAAGTTTCAGTGCAACTGTTTACTCAACTGTGGCCTGCAGTTATTGAAATTTTATCCATGGTTTTGTGTGACTACTGCTGTAATGAATTCAGTATGGCTGTGATTTTCTCACTGACGACATGCTTCTCTTGAGCTGGAAAAGAGAGGGTCCGGAGGTGGGGTTTTTGGACTGGGCTGTGGGATGAGGAGAGGATTTTGGAGCGGCCTAAAGGCTGTACTGTGGAGCTGGGTGTTACTGCCGGAGACTAACTGATGGAGTCTGCACACAGCCCGCTTTATAAAAAAAAACAGAAAGTCTTCTACCAGCAACATATTTATGTAGCCCTCAAAACGTATATTAAATATATATTTAAGAGCAAAAAGGGGTCTGTTTCCCCTGCTTTAGCTGCAGCAGTGTGGCTGAGTCTGGCTCGGCTGATGGATGTGCTGTGACAACAGACAGCGGCGAGGAGCCTGTGCATCATCACCAAACAGCTCGTGACAACGGGCCCAGCCATCCTGTCGTATTGGCCTAGATAGCACAAGACACACTGATCTTTTCAATGTTGTTTCCTTAAACACGTTGTTGTGTGCCACACATAATGCCGACACTCACAGGGAAAGCTTGTCTGTTTGCTTCAAGTCCAAGATGCTGAAACTGTTTAGAGCATCTTCAGTAATAAAGCGCCGGTGCATCTCCACTCCACATTAGCCAACATGGCTGAGTGCGGCATTAGCATGAGTGTGAGGTGTGTTTATAACAGGTCGGGGAAGATGCTCTCATCCTATTGGTTATTCGGCTTTTTTCACTGTCCACAACATCATGTGACACCTACACTTTTAACACGCGTCCGAACAGAATGATGAATATTTTACAGGAATGCAGATGCTGCATGCTACAATAAACACATCCACAACTAAAGACAATCATAGAGAGAGCACTTCCCTGTGTTTAAATATTAACATAGTGCCCCAATATACATAAATAATAATAATGATAATGTGTTTATGTACCCGGTGTACCGGACTTATAATGAAATATTAAGTGGTACTCTAAAAGTGCCTTGGCGTGCAGTTGATGTGCTTTAATGAACTGCAGACAGGTGTGAAGGGCCTACCTGGTGGTGCTGGAGATGCAGGAAGTCAGCTGAAGTCACCTCTGTTGGCGGTGAAGCGCTGTCAGGCCGCCCTTCTCGGGGTCCGCCTTCAGCGCTCGCCACTCCATTCTGACTGGCCTGTCCGTTGCTCGTCGCCTCCGTCCTAGATTCTTGCATCATGACTTAAAAGCCTGGGAGAGAGAGAAAAACACAGACAAGAAGAAGAAGAAGAAGGGTGAAACAGCTGTTAAAACACACAACTATGAGGTCGCATTTCAACTGTGGGCCAAACTATAAACATCTGTCATACGCTTCCCACACAATTTCACATTTATTGCAGGTTTGCTCTGGTTGGTGTTTGTTTGCTTGAGCGCAATGAGGCAAGTACACATGCACAAGCTGCAGCAGGCCACCTCTGCACAGCCTAATCAACTGCTCCTTTCCTCTTACTTCTTTACTCCGTGGCTCTCAGACAAATTGTGCTCACATTTGTTTATATTGTTCATTACAGGAGAAGTATGTGGAGCGGGCGGGGGTATGGCACGCACTAGGAGAGGAACCCAACCTGGGCTGAGCGAGTGCAGAGAAGCCCAAGAAAACACTGGACCTCCAAAACAAAACACTTTCTATGGAAATGGATATATTTACTCGCAGGCTCCCAGAAGAACCGCGGCAGAATGTTTTTTAATGGGAAACAGGGCGACTGTGTGAGGCCTGCCAAAGGATCTCCATGAGAAACATCCAGGCAAGAAACAGGAAAATCCTTCAGGGATGCTCAATTAACACCAAAACATGGGTCTCAATATAAAGAAGGGCTTTCAGTCATATAAAAAACAATTTGTCTTTCATGACTACATCCGCCAAGAGAAAATATACAAGCTCTGGCAGCTGACTTCTGCTGCAGACTATTTTTGCTTTGTGTAAACAGAGAAGATTACAGCCTGAAAAACATACATTTTTAAAAATTGTTTCTAACAGTACCATTTAACTGTCCTTTTTTTCTGAATGGTGTTCATCTTGTCTTCTAGTAACTTTACTGTTTAGGTTTCTTCTACATCAGACAAATAGGTAGAATTCATTTGTGGAACGCACTTAACAAAGGAATAAAAGAGTCACGAACGATCATGGCATTCAAGAAACAAATCAAAACGACCATAGTAAACAAATATGAGAGTTATACTTGAAAATAAATCTAGATTTAAGTTGATGTGTAGGTTCTCAGTCGTACAGGAGTTGAAGGCAACTTCATCTGTACTCTGTAGTTGAAGTGTAGGACATTTCGATCTTAGTCCAAAGATCGTCATCAGCTTAATAACGACTTGAACACGCTCGTGGGTCTCTTAAGAGTAAACCAGGAGGAGGAGTTAACCTCTAAGTCCCTCCTCTCTTGGTACTAAAGGTAGGAAAATCTTGTTACCTCTGTATTGTCTCACCCTGGGCTAAGTTCTAAGGTTGTTGACACTTCTCTACAGCAGGGCGATAGAGCAAAAGAAGAATCTTTGCCTACGATCTAAGTTGATGGTTTGTATTTTGCAGATGTGAAAACACTGAACATACATAATGTAATGTATTTGTAAATAATGTAAATATGGACATTAACAGTAGCCATCTTTTGGAACAATTGTATTGTATTTGTTAGGGCTGATACAACTAATTGATCAGCTATTTTAGCAACTGATTAATTGTTTCTGGGATATACAGACTCAGAATAAGAATGTAAGTGTAAGAATTACATGTATTATGTATTTTTTGTGAAAAAAAAACTATGTTGTCTCTAAAGGCATTGGTTATAATTTGTTTTTGCAAATATTTTAGCTCTGATTGTTCCAAATATGAGATAAACCTTGGACCATAATCTAATCAGAGCAGAAAGAGGACTCTCTCGCTCTCTCACTTTCACAATGCCAGACCGGATTTTAGAGGTTCTTAGCTTTCAAATGAGGAATGACACGTAAAACTTGTACAAAGATCATCCTACAGACATTAATTTTAAGTTTACTCCATCAAGACGTCCTCAGACGGCCTCACTTTAGTTTCATGTAGCAAAAAGTTTTTAAAAATTACATTTCCAGGCACCTTTTGCCGCCAAACGTTTAACCGATTAATCGTAAAAATAACCGACTACCTAAATAATCGTTAGTGACAGCCCTAGTATTTGTAAAGGCTGTAAAAAGAGACTAAACAGAGTGCAAGTGTTAAAAGTAGTAGTGGTAAAAGCAATGAGGGGCAGATAACAAACAGTGTTTCCCATTAATAACAGAGACTACGGCGGCCCCCCATGGTCTAATTTTGTCCACCATACTCTAAAAACAAGCTAAGCAAGACATTTGGATAGGAAATTACAATTTGTGTGCTTCTAGTCTGAACATGAACATATAACATTAAATATACTGTTCAAAATGTAATGGATAAAATGAAATATCAGTATAAAGGGACATTTTTACTCCAAAATACCT
>OMNZ01070519.1:0-13073 GCA_900303255.1 Lesueurigobius sanzi | reverse complement strand
CTTTAACCGCCAAAGTTGCCAAAATGCACCCATTTGGCAACTTTTGCGTTACTTTGGCACCTGCCATTAGGTCAAGAGCGATCTGAACAAACAACACAAAAAATATAAAAAATTAAAAAAATATAACAATGGATATCAGAAATAAAGTGGGTTAACGTTTAGGTCTAACTTGGAGATGTGAGAGGAACTGGTAAAACATTTATCTGCTGTTCTCTATGGCTTAAATACAGTTGGCGGTTAAAGGGTTAAACCTGTGTCCTCCATTGTGATTCATAGCTGGATTATTATTTTTTTTTTTAACAAATATGGCCTCTTTGACACCTCTCTCAAACCATCTACTTTCTTTTGACAAAACCTTACCCTCACTGTCCTCAAATGAGCCGACTGAGGACCGCTACTGCTAGAGTTTCCTCTTCGGTGTTGACCAAGTATTGTTTTCAGTAATTGTTTTGTCTCTCCAATGTAATGTTAAGTTAAAAAATACTTGTTCCATTGGCAGATTTCTTTACTTGGCAAGTCAAAATTAGTCAAAATAAGGTCAAATATTCTGAAATCGAGCAAATTTAACTTATCAAGATGTACAGTGTAGTGGTAGTAGCAGTAGTGGTAGTTTTATTACTTTACTGCATTCAAATAAAGTTTTTTAAATTTTTTTAAGTTTTTTTCTTTGGAGATTGGCTACTCCCACAAAAGCGACACAAACTATTACTGTGCTATGTTAAAACTTGCAAAAATAAGAACTACCAGAACTTTTCAAACCAAGACAAAAAAAAAAGATTGTAACCAAGATATAAAGAGACAAAACAAAAAAACAACTCTTCTTCTAAACTTGTGCAAAAAGCTTTTCCCTCTTGTTGTATGTTCCCTGTTAAGACCTGTTATAAAAAGCTACATTTTGCACCACTGTAATATTTATCTTCTTTACCTACCTGCAACTTTGCTCGAAAACTTTTCCTTTAGACCTAAACAAGACAAAGCTACAAGTCAACATGCCTCCTAAATAATGCATTGGTTTCGGTCAATAAAAATGTGCTTGGACTTGCCGTTCATCCCGTTCTGATCTTTGCCGTGGACGCTGGCCACGCTGTTCCGTTTGAATTCACGCGAGCTCCTCTTCCAATCTCGCACCAGCGGCGGCTCCTCTGCTGCGGTGGGAATTACAAATAAGATATGTTGTTTTGGCCTGACCCAATTTGGGGTTATAAATAACAATAGGAATAGCTGCCTGCCCTGTGCGATGCCATATTATTTCCTGTAAAAAGCGCAAAGCCAGGTGTTTAAAAAAAAAAAAAAAAGAAAGGTGAACAATGGTATTCGGTGGTAAAACTCAAAGAGTTATTTACAACTGAAGGGAAATAAAGAGCAGGAAATACAGGAGTGAACTATTCATCTGTCGAGGGTCAATCGATAAGAAAGAACAAGAATGTATGAGTGTATGATGTGCTTGTAGAGGCTGCGAAAAAAAACGGATCACAAAACACACTTTGAAAAACAAGAGAATTAGGAGTAATGTAGTGAGCCCTCTTTTGTGCATGGTAAAAACAAACGTATTGATGTTTTTTTTTTTTTAAACAAGGCTGTGTTTGCTTTTATATAAATTAGGATAGACTGTATTTTACAGCACAGCAGTTACAATGGTAATAGGGTTTAGACAGCATTGAAATATGGGGATAGTGAGGGCCAGCCTAGTTTTCATTTTGCTGTAATAACAAAAAAAAAAGCTTAACATGTTTCTTGACAATTCACAGATTTTGTAATGGGCTAAGGTAAGGATAAGGGATAGACATACAATTACTATTTGCATTCTGTCCAGATGCCTTTACTGTGCTGTGTCTGTGTAAGTTCTCAGTCGAAAAGGTGTTGTCCATCGTTGGCAAATATTCTTCAGTCTTCATCTGTACTCTGTAGTTGAAGTGTAGGACGTTTTGCCCTTCATCCAAAGAGCTTCAGGGCCTATCTCACCGGCGGGGACTTCCCAGAGACGCAGAGACTAAAGGGGTCTGGAGCAGCGCGGAGCGTTTTGTGCGCGAGTCCATAGCCTTAACTGAACCGTCCCGCTAACCAAAAGGGGGTCCTAGCCGCTCCCATCTCGGACCACTTCAAGACCAGGTCCCAAGCGGTCTGCGATCGGAGCGGTTTGGGAGGGGTGAAGGGGGAGCTCTCGTTACGCACAGATATGTAGGATTTAGATGAGGAAAATGCCTTGGCCCCCCTCAAGTGAACCAGCCCCACATGAACTGAACCAAACCACTCCTGTGGAAAGACACCATAAAGGGCCTATCTCACCTCCCATTAAGACTAGTTCAAAACCTAGTCTCCAGGAGGTCTCCAGGGAGTTGCGGGAAATTCAAACAGGTCTCGGGGAGGTCTCAATTCAGTTGTGGCGAAGTCTCGGAGACTTCTCGGAGACTTCTCAGAGACCTCGTTGACACGTCTCCCTGGTCACGTTCAAAATAAGTCCCATGAAGTCTCCGCGAAGTCTCCACAACTGAATTGAGACCTTTCCGAGACCTGTTGGAGACTTGAAAACGTCTCCAACTAGTCTCCTGCAACTCCCTGGAGACCGGAAGACTTCGTGGAGACTTCGCGGAGACGTCTTGGAGACTCAACCCTCCGCGAGGTTGCGAACTAGTCTCCAGGCCGGTGAGATAGGCCCTTAAGTCAGCACTGAGCAAACTTGGGACGCCAGTGGACTTGATAAAGACCTGTACCCACCTCTCTTTGTTCTAAAGGCTACGCTCACCTATAGAGAACATTACTGTGCTGTATAACTCGTTCTCTGTTGTAGCTTCGGGACCCACCTTTAACAATTACAAGCCACAACCCTGGGGTGTTTTAGTAAATGTATTAATAAAACAAAGCATTTTCTCACTATGATCTGTTGAAGACCAAGACCTTTTGAAAATGATTCTGTGACCCACTTATGAATCCTGACCCACTAGTAGAGATCACTGCAGAATACCCAGTCTTTCTGGATTTTGTTATTTACTATATTCAACTACTGGTATGGTATTATTTTGTTAGTTTAGCAATTCATGTTTCAGTCTTGTCTTAAATGATAACTTGGACAAGTTTAAAATATGCATTCTGCAAAAATGGCAAAACCTTTTCAAAAACAGTTCAGCTCCAAATAGGAGTAGTAAAAAAATAATATAAATGCAAAGCTCTGAGGTCAGTCATGTCAGGCATCAAAACAGGAGAATGCAACTGTGGGTAACTCACTTGCTTCTTGTGCATCCACTCCGGTGTCCTCTGCTACTTTGAGAAAAATCTGCAAAAAAAAACAAACAAATGATGGGTTAGAGAACGCGTTTGTGCACAAAGTTACCAGAAACCATCACTCCAGCACATTTCGCAAAAATGTTGACTTGCATTTTGACTTTTCCCTTTGCCCGAGTTCTATTCTGAATAATGCTAGCTAAAATCGCCCACCGAGATCCTCCTAACCTTTTCTTGAGCATCTGCTAACTGGTCCCTCTGAAAGCAATTCCCACCTCGGATTTATTTATTAAATTTAGGAAGCATGTCAAAACAATCACATCCCTCTCACCGTCCTGTTTTTAAATGTTGCTTTTCAACATCTGGCTAACACACTTGTCTTCGGGGAGAATAGTAGTACACTAAGAGCCATATGCTGAATTGCAAGTCCTACATAAAACTATCAGACGGCATTTCATAGCGCATTGCACCTAATTAATCTGTATATATTATTAGTGGAGCAATTCTGAAATGTTAATGTGTTTTCCCTGTGGCCTTTTAGCGTTTATGTGAGATGGCAATCTCAACTGCACCTGCTTTTGCACCACTTTAGCACATGTGGCTTAGTAAATCAGGCCTCAAATCTGTAAATCTATAAAATACCACAATAAGGCAATGAACAGTGTGGACTTAAACCTTTACTCTACCTCTACTGCAGTGGTTCTCAGCTGGTATGACGACATGACCCAGCATCATCATTGGTAAAGAATATCAAAAAATAAACATTTTGCAGTTTGATGTACAATATTGTAGGTTATATTACTCAGGTTAAATTCATAGTAATTATGTTTTAAGCAATGAATAAGTCAAAAAAGCTGTGAATATGACCAAAACGAGGATGCTCAAACTTTTTCAGCCTTCAAGTAAATCCTCCATGGGAAAGGCCCACGACCCAAGAAATAGAAAGAGAAGAAACAGAAAGAACAGAAAAGGAAGAAGGAGACAAAAACGAAGACAAACAAGACGACAAAGGCAGAAAATAATAATGCAAATCCTATAATTCAGCGAAACCATCTATTTATAAAAATAAGGTTTTCCTTATGTAAACATCCTCTATTCGCTGTGACATAACCTAAAATTAATTTGTTCTTGTTGTGTGTCAATTAGAAAACTCGTGGACTTCAAAAGATAAACATGGGAGCAGAGTGGAGAGGAGCTGTCTAGTTGGGAGTTTGGCATTCAGAAGGAATTATCCACATCGCCCGCGGCCTGCCAGTGTCTGAATCATGTCTGCCTTACAAGAGCGGCATTAGCCAACAGTCACTCAGCTTTATTCTCCGGCGCAGGCCCGCATGCCAAACACGCCGAATGACTCAGGGCTACGGCACAAATAGAAGACTGTATCCATAATGATAACTATGGCATGACTAATACTAATACGCGACTGAGTTGTGTGACTAAGAAAGTGCATTGCTCACATATAGTATGGGCGTAATTAGCTTGTATTGTATGTGAAAGAAGAGGGAACGCAATAGGACAAAGCGCTGCGAGCGTATTGGAGGTGTAATGGGTTCAGGAAGTATTCATACACAGGTATTTCCTATTATGTTGAAGTCTACTGAAAAGGTTCCTTTATTGATTCTGAAACACATAATATAGTCACTATACCTTTTAGAATCTTGCACAATTATTTGAATTTTCCATAGATCAACATTTTTCTAAATGTTCACAAACCAATAGAACAGGTCTGGGTCTATAAAGAAAAACACTGTTGCATGATGAAATAACAAATTAAAAGACAAATGAAAACTTTCTAAACTCACTGTAAATTCCAAAAGTTGTCTGCTTACTTTTATGCCAAACACCTCTGATGCAAGCACATGAAACTGAAAAGCCTGGTTAAATTATAAACCAGTCTAATACAGACAACTTTAACAGGCGGCCAGCAGATATTATGGCCTGAGTTACTGACTCAATATCATGTTTAAACCAGCGAGACCTGTATAGCTAATAAAATAACATATTGCTACATACTCTACATCGGTTGCTGATGCTAGGTGTTGAAATAAAATATAGAGAGTCATGAGTATGGCAATAATTCGGGGGAAAAAAGTCTTTGGTTGGATATGAAAGCAGTGTCGTATAATATTTAGGTATTTGATTGGAAAATTCAATAAAAAATAAAAACATCCATCACTGGACAACATCTCCCTCACATCCTGACATGACAGTTAAATCTGGATGATTGGTCGCCCAGTTATTTCCGCTATCTCAATATTTTTGCAAACAATACTTTGAAATCAAACTTTTCCTGTAAACAGTTCTCTGGCTCCATACCCGGCAGTTAAATCCTATATAAACTGCGCACTTGTGACCTCTCCGTGTCCCTCTATATGTGCACTTGTGCTAATCTCTGGCAGGCCTGCGGAGGCCACGCTCAGCTCACCTCCTCCAGCGTGGTGTCAGAGATGCCGTAGCTGGTCAGTCCGAGGTCAGCCAGTGCCGAGTCCAGATGCTGAAAGAGCAGGCCAAAGGTGCCATCGCGGGCGCCGGCGTAGGGCAGGATGTATGTGATCTCCTGACCGATGCTCTCTAAGAAGACAGCCTCCGGGACGTGGCGCCACACCAGCTGACTCACTGCTGTCAAGTCTGCCAAACAAACGGCACACAAATATCCCACTCAAAGGCTGCAGGACAGGGAACGGCAACAAGGCTGCTTTGAAAATGTGTGCTCTAATGAATCAAGTCAGTTTGTTTGTTTGTGACGTGACAACATGATGGATGGCATACATGAATGTCTTTTTTATAGTTTTAAGACATGAATTAGCATAACGCCCGGAATAAAGTATTTTTCCACTTAAAATAAGAAATCAAAACATCTAATCACACAATTCTTTTTTTTTTTAATAAATCTAAAACTACTTCACTACTGAAATCAAAGGTAAACATACAATTTTATGCATTACTTTTTGCAGTGTACCTTCGTAAGATCGGTACAGTCATGTAATGAACAAACACAAGCCACATGCATGGAAACAGGTCATGCCAAATTGTAGCCGATGGCTGATTTGCAAACACACTCTCATCCATACACTGGTGGGTAACGTGTCTTGCCCAATGAATAACTGCATGCATGCACAGGACGGGGCTGGATTCAAATTTCTAACATTTTGTGTCTGTGGATAAATGCACCATGTGTAACCACTGAGCCACCGTTGCCTAATTTTTACAGTCTCACAAGGATTCACAAGCAAATAATCTTTTGTACTTTTTACTGATCCTCTCTGATACAGTCAGCATGGCCACGAAGACTACATGCTTTTCCAAGTCTGGTACTCAATGTGATTTCAGCAAGTTCTCGACGGGCGCGACTGACAGACAGATTAACCCAGGGGTGTCCAAACTTTTGTCACTGGGGGCTACATATTGAATTGTAAACAGCATGGAGGGGCCACATAAAGGTGGCCAGTGCAGTCAAAACATTCAACTGGGTTGATTTAAGAGAGGTTTAAACCTTTCTCCACTCCTGTATTTTGTATGTATGTATTTGTATACTGTATGTCTCTGTCTCAATACAATGTTAGTTTTTGAGGTTTCATTGTGTAGAATTGTTAAACTTGCAGAAAAAGTATCATCTCTGGTGATGTGTGCCAATTCAAGAAGCTTGTGGGCCGTCAACAATTGGTCTGAGGGCCGCATTTGGGCATTAACCAACCAGAGGAATGCATGGTCCATCCAACATGGCAGCTTAACATATTTCAACTATAAAGTCTGTTCTGAATGATAAGTGGTTTGAGAGTCTTCCACAATAGAGTTTGCACGTGTGGTTGGAGTGATACAAAGCATACTTAGACTTAGGCAGACTTTATTGATCCTTGCGTTGTCACAGTAGCTCAAATATTAATCTTAAAATAATAAAACGTGAATAAAGAATCAGAATACAGGTACTCTGGCATACACACTGCAAATATCATATCTGACCCTATTGAGTATTTCAATCTTGCCAGGTAAAAAAAAATCTCCCAATAAGATTTTTCCACTTATGTAAAGTAAAATGAATTGCAATAAGATATTTAATGTAATTTAAAAATATGTTTTTACTTGTTTTAGGTGCAGAAATATTCCATTGGCATGTCATTTTGCTTACCTACTTGAACCAAAGTCAAATATTCTTACTTCCAGAAAATTAAACATATATTCAGATTTGTTTTTCCAATGTAGCAAAGTCCCAGACGCTTCTGCTGAATAGAAAGTAGAAGACACTGGTCAGGCTAGAATACAATAGTTGAACTATTACTTTTTCAGTTTTCTTGAGTTCTTCAGTTACCTATATGACTCAAACCAAACCAGCGCAGCCAAAACACAACCCTCCTTAGTGTGTAAATAGCATGATTAAATGAGCCTGTCACAATGGCATGATTGAATAAGCCTTTTGGAGTAGATTGCACAGACGTCTTTCCCTGCACTTGCACAACTTCAATCACTCTGCAATCAGCACACACCTGTCCTGACCTTTAAGCACAGAGGATCCCATCAGTGGACATAATTCTTCAGTCTCATCTGTTCCTAAGCCCAGCCTCACAGTGAATCAGTCTGGACAGTGTTGCAGGACTCACCGCGTCCATTATTGATCCCCAAGCTCTCATACATAATTACTTTGCTTTGCATTGCCTTAACAACCGGCGGCTTTGGGGAATTTATAAAGAAGTGAAATGGATTCGCGCCACACATCGGGAGGAATTATTTGCTAACAAAGAGCTATGTGCTGTCTCTAGTGTAGATAAGATTACATCCTAAATCTGATAATTTATGTAGATGCTTGAGATGAAATGTAGAAAAGAGATGAGATGTAGAAAAATCAAAACAATTGCATGCCTTATATAATACCAGCCAATGTCTAATTCCAGGTCTATGTCCTGTTTGCTCAATGATGATACATAAATTGCACTTGACAAACTGATGCATGATGCCATTCATTATAAATTAAAAGCACTACATGGGTCACATCAGTTCAGTTTCTCAGATGAACCTACTGAACTGATTGTTTTTCTGTATATAGGCAGACTTTTTTTTATGACCTGGTGTATCACATGTACGCATGTTTTCTACTCTCAAGCCCGACACACACTAGAGGATTTTTAGCCAGATTTTTAGTCTTAGGAGGATGATCTGTGGTGGGACTCCTCATGTGTGTCTATGTGTGTCCTCATGTCTGTCCTTAAGTGTGTGGGGTCTGTGCACAGATTTAAAATCCTGTAGTGTGCGCCCACCTTAAGGCTATATCGAATATAAAAAAACATGGAGCCTGTTCAGTAAATGTGGGCATCCACTTGGATCTACTTGTGTGTGGGGGTACACTGTAGTGCAGCTGCCAGGCCTGTGTGTGGCGCTGTGACGCCAGTACAGGACGCCTTCCAAAGTAGAACAAGACTGTAGAGCGCACATGCACACATCGGGGTGATATGAAACTTTTCTGTGGATTTTCCATTTACAGAAGAAACAAAGAGGTGGATTTATGTTTGAGATCTCACAGGACGAGAACAGAAATACTGTCAGTAAACGGGCCGTAGCTGTCAGTACAAAAACACAGACAGAATGGAGGATACTTGAGGCTTTTCTCCGTGTGTCACCTGTGGCTCGCGGTGAAGCAGAGGAGCAGGATTTGTCCAGTTAAAGCCATTATAAGGTCAGTAGATTATGCAAAACATACACAATGCTGACGCTGTGACGTCATCGTTTTAGGAAAAGTTGCGGAGAGGCAGTAACAACGGAGCCGCGAAAACTGAGTTTTGAAATCTTTCCACCCTGGGACCTCGTTTTCAGACCCTCAAAAGGGCTTCATATGGATGATACGTGGGTTTCATAAAATACTTTTGTGCTTAAGCCTAAGCTTGTCTTCGTGTGGATGGGACCTAAATCAGGTTGTGAAATATTGAGAAGTTTTACACTGTATCAATCCTCTAAACATTCATTTTGAAGTACCAGTGACAATTTGAAAGTTTTTCTTACCTTGAATTTTACAAAAATGTTGTAAAAACACAGCGTGCCGGCAGCCATTTTAGATGTCTGAATTATTTCACTCCGGGGCATGAATTAGTTGAATCAAAAAGCAGATCAACCAAAGGATCCATGACACTGGGAAGATGTCGTTTGTGGCCAGTCTATATTTGAGTGTGTGTTTGGTACCTGAAGGATCGTTTGGGTTCCAGCACTGGCTCCCGATGCCGTCGTCTGACTCTGGACTGCTGCTCCTCAAAGGACACTTCTCCTCCTGTTAATCACAATAGGATTAAAAATGCTTTTCCACTTACCATGATGAATAGCGCCTCTTGACAACTCCTGTGTCGCATTAATCAAATAATGGAAGCCGTCCAAAAGATTTGATGTAATTGTCTTAAATAAAGCCATATGCATGCCATGACAGATAATGTGGTTAAACCTGGTGCTACAATCTGTTGAAAGTCCTTTCCCTGTCTAGACAATAAATATGCCCTTAATAGGGAGGGGGGGATGATGAAGGTAAAGATTAATTTTTATTGTTACACAGTTGAGTAAAATGTAGTCTAGCTTTGAAACAACAGTTCTTGTTTTGCATGACTGTCATTTCAAATGTGTTTCAGTACTTCCTCCACCACTGGTCCATGTGAAAGCAGCCCATTACAAAAAAGTAAAGATTTTTTTTTTTTTATGGTTATACATGAGGTTTAATGATAGAGAAATAAAATTGTGTTCAGCTGCAGTCCTCTTAATTACAAAGTCATAACAGTGAGGGTGCCTGTCCACCCTTCCCCAAAAGAAGGTGTTTATTTATCCCTTGGAAACGACTGACTCCTCTCACCTCAAAGAGCCGGCAGACTAATGGTAATTGCTCTGGCCCTGCTGGCATTAGTGCTTCTTGTTCATTTGCTCCTATTGATTAAAACGAAGTATGTGTGAGGCACCGCTGGCAAGCCCAAGTCAGAATCTCCCCTCTCCCCTGCGACAATTAGTATCATCCAGCACGGAGAGGCTTGCCAATGCTCATGCTGGGAGAGACTAAACACGGATCATTATAAGGGAGGGCAATCCGCAGTGGAAAAGCTCTATGCAAAGTCAGTGAGAACCATGTTCAGTCATAGGGTAGTTTTGGATAAGGTTAGTAGTGTGCTTGCACTTAAAGGTCCCATGTTATCTATACTTTTTTCATACACAACGTGTATGTATTGCATGTAGTTGTAAATAGCAATGTAGGAGCACTTATTCATTCAAGTGAAGCTGTTTGCTAAACAAAGCTAAAAACAATAATTGTCAGCAAAATGATTAGTGAGTGGGACATGTATAGCCTCGTAATACGTTATCAAGATCGGAGGGGAGAGATATAAGGGCAGTCAGCAAATGCTGTGTTTATCTCTACATAACGAAACCACACACATGCACTTATCTGCGATAGAGCTGTGCATTATTAAAGAAAGGGCAATGAAAGCCTTTCTCCAATGAAAGAAGGAATCACAGTATCAGCTTAATGCCCCAATTAACTGTAACGTCTATTCTTTAAATCATTAATGTGCAAAAACGGATCCCCTCCAGTGCAGCTCACTAGAGGGGATCCCATTGGTTCAAACTGAGTGATGAGATGCTTCCTTTCTAAAATAGAAGGTCTAGTTCTGTTGAACTGGACTATGACACAACATTGTAGACCACTATGGCATCGTGTTGTGGGTTTATAGAGTTTAGGTCTGGTAAATTCCATTTGTTCATTTTGCTTTAACTAAACATTGGCTTAATTACTGCCCTCTTGGTTGATATCAATAACTAACACAGGCCTTATGAATTTGTACCTCTTTAGTCTGTATCATCCCTGTCCGTTGTGTGGTCATCTTCACAGCTCCATCTCGGACCAAAGTGAGGTAGTAGCCGCTGCCGAACCGCTTCTTGAGGAAGAGCGACGAGCCGCAACAACGCATCTTTCCATGGGAGATGATGGCAATGCGGTCACCCAGTATGTCCGCCTCGTCCATGTGGTGTGTGGACAGTATGATGGTGCGACCTGGACGGAATAAGGCACATATACTGTTTTACATGCAATAACCCAGTATGCCCTAAACAGAGTTACTCTCACAATAGTAATAAATCATAAATATAACTTTGTTGAGTAAATATTTGCCATCTTCCATCAGTTGGTACATTTTATTCCAACATGGTTATTTTCTTGATGATAAGAGCTGATTAAATTATATTATATTATTGGCACAATATTGAATTTACAAGAAAAAAACAAATGATCCTTCATTAAAACCAGTAAGACAAGCTCTCCCAAAGCTCCCCTCTTCCAAACAATTCAATATTACAATGTGCCTCTCACCAGCTCCTTATTAAGTGTTCTCTATTTTTATTCACTGCTTATCCTCACAGCAAAAAGCAACTCTTGAGAATGATGTCGGCGGGACTCCAAAATTAAAATCATGATCAAGGCCAAACTCCAAACGTTCTTCCAGTGTTGCTTATCAGTTCCTCGGCTCTTTTTTGAGAGGCGCCAAACCGAATACCATTCCGGGGTTATTCACAGGTGCCTTATCCTTTCATTGCACGCTGGATCAGATAACAGGTATTAATTATCACATGGCACAGAAATCAAATGGAACAAAAATAGAGGCGGGATGTGTGGAAAAGTCGCAGCGTGGTCATGTCCCCGGAGTGTGCGAGAAAGATCCATCAGAGCGTTAGGGGATTCTTTTGATCTAGACGTGAACCAATGCACAAATTGTTTAACGCGCTTTTAAATGGAGAGACCTGCTTACAAATAATTACAGAGATAAAAAAGCCAAAGACTAAACGGACAGTCAGATACAGTGGGATTTGAAAGACTAAAAACGGCAACGCATTGGTTTGGTCTTTCATCATTCTTTTTTTAGAATGTACACAAAGGGAGTGAACTTGTCAGGAAGAAGGAGAAAAGGGTATTTATTCTCTCATCTACTTTGTGCTCTCATTAGAACACACACAAGTTAGGTGGGTGAAGAGGGAATGATTCTTTGTGTATATGAGGGTACTCTTGTCGGGGTGAAGGGGTATGATTCTCTGGGAGGTGGGAGGTTGGACTTTGTGTTACATTCTTGTATGAAAGTTCTTTACAAGTAAAATTGTGATTGATTGACTGTCCTGAAATGGTTTGCGTCGTATTTAAAAGATAGGAGCTTTTCTGTTCATGTTGGTCCATGCTCCTCATCTACGTCACCCCTTCATTGTGGTGTGCCACAAGGGTCCATTTTGGGTCCTTTGTTATTTTCTCTGTACCTACTACCTCTTGGATTGATTTTAGAAAAATACAATGTTGGTTTTCATTTTTATGTGGATGATTTGCAGATTTATATGCCACTAAGGCCCACCTCTAAAAGGTGGATTGACACCCTTGTTGGACTGTCTTCAAGAAATTAAATCATGGATGGAGGCCAATTTTTTAAGTCTAAACAAAGAAAAGACTGAAATTCTATTATTTGGAAACTCAGATGTCCTTGACAATTATGACAGTGCCATTGGTCCTCTTTCCTCGTTCTGTCACCCTTTTGCAAGGAATCTTGGAGTGATTGTGGACAATGAATTTAAATTTGATAGACATGTGAATAATGTTGTCAAGTTGGGCTTTTTCTATCTGAAGTCTCTTAGCAAGGTTAAAGACTATCTACCTGCCTCTGACTTTGAAAAAGCCATTCATGCATGTATAACTACGCAACTTGATTACTGCAATTCTGTCCACATTGTCTTGATCAGTCTGCTATTCAACACCTCCAGGGGGTGCAAAACGCAGCTACCCGTCTCCATACAGGAACCAAAGAGCGACAACACATCACTCCTGTGTTAGCCGCTCTTCATTGGTTACCTGTACATTTTAGGATTAG
>OMNZ01070513.1:3262-24405 GCA_900303255.1 Lesueurigobius sanzi | reverse complement strand
TCTTGTCCAGTGTATAGTGTATAGTGTTTCTAGAATAACAAACTCCGTTATGTGTGTCAGCTGTGGTGAAGCAGAGGAGAAGTATCACGGTCAGAACAGGCTGGATTGGGTTGATAAAGCCATTATGCAAAACATACACAACGCTGGCGCTGTGACGTTATCGTTTTAGGAAAGCTGCAGAGAGGCAGTAACAACGGAGCCGCGAAAACAGCGTTTTGAAATCTTTCCACCCTGAGACGTGGTTTCAAACTTTATCGTTTACACCCCCCCAAAACGCTGGCTTTGTGTGGATGATACGCCGGTTTGATAAAATACTTTTGCGTTTAGGCCTGACTTCATCTTCGTGTGGAGGGGGCCTAAGTCAGGGTAGCTGGGCTGCCCTGGCTTTTTTAACCGCACCACACATACACTTAGTTAGGGTAGCTTGGTTCGCCTGGCTTTTTAACTACACTACGCACACACTTAGTTATGCTTGCCAAGCAAGGCCTATTGGTCCATTACGCCCTGACTTTTTATTGCTTTCCTAACAATTTGTTTTTTATATCATACTGGGGATGGTGGTGTCAACAATGAGGCAGCATTTTTAATAAAAAGTGCCACATTGACCAGATATTCAATCATTGATGCTTCTAAACAAAACTCATTTTACACTGTGCATAAAGAAACAAGTTAATTTGCAGTTATGGCTGTGAATTTCTTTGCTTCTAAATCCAGACGTTCCTTATTTTCCCCGTCAGTAGCAGCTTCACAGGTTCCAGCCGCAGTGTGTGATGATTCCTCACCTCTATTCAGCTCATGGTTTATTCACCAGTGCCTCTTCTGCATCTTCTTTGATGCCATTATATGTTAAATTAAATATAGAAAATGTGTTTTGCCTGTCCACAGCATCTATATTTCATGTGCTGACCTGATTAGGGGTTAGCCGTGGAGTAGCGCTGATTGCAGGTGTCGCCCGCAGGTAAACACGACCTCAGATGCCCTCTGCTTTGGAAAGCTGTGGTCTCCTCGCCAAAACAATTTGCTTTGGATAACGTGTCAGAAATGTTCACCGCTCACGTTATAATCCTGTCTGGAAAAATAACTCTGCCAGACAAACTAAATCTTACTGAATGAGTAGCTGCTGGGGCTGTGCTCAATGTATCGCATCGCCAATATATCGGTATGGAGGACTGGACAACACGTGTATCGTATCGAGGCACTGCTATCGTGATATGCAAGTAATAAAGGGGAACTAATTTAATATGCTTGTTTGTTCAGATTGTCCATTGTAAGCTTTTAAAAAAAATATCTACTGGGATCCAACACAAACTGACAAGGGACAAACTAATGATGGTTTAGTGAGGTAGCTAGCCTGGATATTTGTATTTATTTATTCATGCAAATCATGTCTATTACTTTAACAAGAAAATACACCACTCTTTCAATTAAAAACAGCAGGTGACTAGCTCCCTGGACATTTTTTTAGCAAACCACTTTATCATGAATTCCTCTCGCAGTACGGAGACAAGACAGATTTACAAATAAAAGGCTAATTTGAATGTCTGCACAGGCTACATGAAGAGTAGCCGCTGCCCAATGTCCAAGCTCCCGTTGGCTTCGTCTGACACGCTCTTTATAATAATTACCGTCCTGTGGTTTTCTATGTTGTTAGAAATAAATCCACAGGAGGCACTGTCACAACACATACATAATTACTAATTTAAACTAACCTCCAAATGATACTGTGGGCCGCATTAATAGTCAGGCTTTTCTTGTGATTTCTTCGATATATCTCATAGAACAGAGCATGTTCGGCAAAATTCAAAGGGATATCCCAGAAGCCGCAAGGCATTATAGAAAACAATGAGATCACTTTAATTAGCATGAAATACGTAGCATATACACTTATAAAGCTATACTTATAAAAGGATCAAAGGTATATGCAAGGTCAGAATAACCACAAAACAACATTTTAAGATGGCATTATTATTTAGGTTTTAAAAATATATACGTATGCAATGGACTACTCTGTTTTGACACTCACCGCGGAAATAGAATTACAGTAAGCACAGTCCGTGGGATTTATACGCACCCTCGTTTCAGGCCTTGACAGAGATGTGGCTGCCATTTGGCACCCACGGCTTTTCAGAAATACAGGAGATGAATGACGTCACCGTGCCAACCAGATGGACTGAAGGCAGCGGGATCTGGACCAACAAATGTCTTAAAAACAGCTCTTCCTCCAGATCGTGCCAATAAAAAAGATGTAAAATTATACAAAAAGCACAATTCAATCAACACGGTCGTTTTCACTTAGTTGCAACAAGTAACAGAGAAACTGGATTTGTAGAGACCATCGTTTGTCTTCTCAGTGGACTGTGTAAGACCGGCAGACTGCGGAGTCTCGTTCGGGGCTAGGTCCAAACTGACTAAAGAACAGCCTCATAGAACCAGGCCGTCAGAAAGCTGAACTCTCCAATTCCTTCCCTCTGTTGCCCCCTATCTGTTTAAAGTAATTAAATTAAATTAAATTAAAGTTTTTCGTAAACCAAAAAGTTAGAAAATCATTTTGCTGTGTTTTCAAGTATTTGGTATTTTGTTGCTTGTAAAATACCCACGCTATGGCTAGCAGTTAGCACATAGCTGATTAGCCTCCATCGTGCTTTTGAACTCTTACAATTTTTCGAAAAGTCTATGGAGATGGGGATTTTTACTTCCTGGCAACAGAAAGAGGATAAGGGCGGTACTATGGTGCTCCATTGGGTATAGATACTAAACCCTGAGCATCGGTATCAGTATCAGAATAAAAAAGCTGGATCGGTGCAACCCTAGGATGACAGACCTAAGAATATAAATAAAAATTTAAATTATTATCAAGTGAAAAACATATGTTCCCACAAATTACTGTTGAATAAGCGTTAAATTAGCCTATAAAGCTGATGAAAACAAGCCAATTATTGTAATTTTAACCGACTCAAGAAAATAGCTCTGCAACCCACTGTAAGGCCCTGACCCACCAGATGAAAAACACTCCCCCTGGTCTGGGGATCAAATCTGGGATCTTTTCGCTGTGAGGCACGAGTGTTAACTGCTGTGCTCTGAATGAGCACTATAGGCCGAGCTACTAAGGCCTGGAAGAATGACACAAATCACAACTTCAATATTCTTTCAATGAGGCAATAACTACTGTACTTCTGGTGGAAAGCTGTTGATTTACCATTATTTCTTTTCAGAAATGGCCTCCCTCATTCCAGTATTCATCCTCTGTAAATATTTCACTGACCAGCCACATGCTTTTACCCTTCATGAAGCTGTCCTTATGTGTAACTAAGTAGTAAGAGCCGTGCTACGTCACACGTGTCCCCCTCAGTACTACTCAGCCTCTCATGCATATTACATGAGCGCCCATGTATTCCTTGCACTCCAAGCTCATTCCCCTCTAAACGGAGATTCTTCATTATTGATCAGCTGCGAGTGCACACTAAATGTTACCCTGTTATTAGCCCATCCATACAGGAACGCCACCTTAATAACCTGTCAAGACACTTTAGGTCAATCTACAGAGCGAAACGTGCGAGGGAGTGTAATTAAAAAAGGGTGTTTGGTGTGAACGGCGACAGCAGTTTAGTTGACATAACGCGGGCTGTGGTGGTTACGTAACGGCACAAGGCTAACTGGGAGTGAGTTTTAACACAGTGGGACGCTAAAGCCGTTCAGTGTTTCGTCTGTGTCACTGCACATCATCCACTGTGCCCAAAGAAGACAGGAGGCAGCTGGTAAACAGCGGCAAAATGACCAGACAGTTGTGGTGTGTCGTGCGGTCAGGATTCGTTTTTAACAATGGATAAAACAACACGATAAATTATTTTAAACAGGCTTTGCAAAGGAAAGTGTATAAAAGCATAATGTAGTAGCGTAATGTATTGTGTAGAAGTAAGACTCAACAACAATTTAAAACCGTTCATGAAGGGAAGAAATCAAGTCTGCTTCAGAAAATACAATTTCAACATGTATTTGCAAACACTTTACCTGCCATTTTGTTTGGGACTCTTATTTTATGCCTTTTATGGTACGTTCACATAGAGCGCGATGGAAGCATAAAAAACGCATGAAACGCCTGCCGTTAATCACTTGATTATTTTGAAAGCTTCAATCACCTGAAAAAAATCGCTGCCTGCCCATCTGTCTTCGGTAAGTAAATCAATCAATTCTCAATAAAATATAGCTAAATTCCATTTGAAAAGGCCACTTTATATAGAGAATTGGCCATGAAATAACAGGAGACTTGAAAAATACCACTTTTCCCCATTTGTGGTGGGCTTGTTGCTATCAGCTAGCTCTACCCCAGCTTTAGTACATATTAAAACATTTTTTTTAAAGAAACAACTTTTACCTGGCAGTCCGATCTCCTCACTTCACGTCACAGCCAGATTCAGTCTGATTGGTTAAGGCGCCACGATTTGAGGCAAAAGTTGAAATATTTGCGGGACCAGGGTGATGGAGGACACGTTTCCGTGTCTCTTTTCTGCTTTGCTCTAGATGTGCGTCAAACGTGTCTATCGGTGCCCGGGTGGAGGTGCCCCTGCCTCACTGTAAATGAATGTTTCTGTTTTTAATCCGTTTTTATTCTGTAAAGCACTTTGGGTTGCATTTTTGTATGTAAAGCGCTTTATAAATAAAGTTTGACTGATTGATTGATTGATTATAGGAATAACATGTAAATGGCTCGCTCATAGCGCCTCCATAGTTTTTGGTCTGAATGCACTATTACACTTTCTGCGCGGCTTTTCAGCTAAGAAGAGGAAAGGATGGCTAAGCACACTGTAAGAGTAACATCACTCATCATGTTTCCCAAACTGATGTTTGTAAAGCTATTTAAAAATATTTCATGGTAAATTATTTAACAGTAAAAGATCATTTGAAAGTATAAGCTTGATTTTGAAACATTGTCTTGGAATAAGGAGTTTTAGGCAATCACTTTCCTAATATCTGACAACACTCTGAACATAAGGGGTGCTGCTTGGAGTCTGCAAGGCCTAAGGGATGAAAGATCCAACATTGTCACAAATATCTTAAAAGTTAAACAAGGATAAAAATATAATTAAAAAAAACAACAACTCACTAACAGGACAGGAGGTGTTCGCTCCTGGGCACATTTATCATTCCTGATGGTGATGGGAGCCTGTGAGGGACATTTCTTTGTCGGAGTCTTGCAGGTTGATAAGGTTGGAACAAGGTGCAATTAAGCCCCAGGCGAATGAAAAGTAGCATCTGGCGACTGTTTAACAAAAGATGCCAACGATGTAACCTCTATTCAAGGGTATAGTTCACTTCAACATAAAAGTCGATAAATAATCACTTTAAAATGCAATTCTGCTTTTGCTTTATTTTTCAATTGACCTTCATGTTTAGGAAGTGGATGACAGATGGTAATATCCTTAACAAAACTACACCAGTTGCAACATCAGAATTTCCAATGTAATAAATATTGAAAAAGAATCTGGGCAAAGGGGGAAAAATGTGGAAATCTGGTATAAGAGCACCTGCCTATCTAAATATGCTACTCGTGTAATGCAGTATTCATCACTGTTCCTTCCTTGAAAAACTTTTGGACGCTGACCACAGCAGACCAGGAGCGCTGCGAGTTGTGGAGTTGCTCTAATCCATGTGCTTGTCAAACTTGCTCAAATATTTACACTATTTTTTTTTACAATTTTTCCTGGTTAAACCTTGAGGACAAATTGCTGCGTATTCCACCCAGAATCAGTTGCCATGAACACGTACTGTTGAGGTATCTTCTGTCGTCACTACTTCGACTAGAAAAATATGAAATATAACGCTCAATACGCAAATGAGCTCGCTAATTCATGCAGCAAGGCGCCCCAAATTAACTCCATGTGTTCAAATGTCATCACTAAATGTCAAGAGCTTCTTTAGGGTCATCTCAAGGATAGTTGCTCCAGGGTAAAAGTATACAAGTGCCCTTCTACATATTATATACAGTACATCTCTGCTTAATTTGAGTCAGCAGCTTCTTCAAGTGAAATAAACACGCAGGTATGGGACATCAAACGGAGGAGAGTAGGGATTAACCGGTATTACAATTACCACGGTCGGCTAATTGTACGAATTTTAGGACCCAGAGTAAACTGCTGTAATGTCTCATGAGCCACAGTGCGAGCTTATGTGTTAAGCTCACTGGTAAAGACACATCCACCCAAAACATATGAAGTCCATGGCAGGTTAAATACCGTATTTCCCGGACTATAACTCACACTTTTTCTCATAGTTTGGCTGGCCCTGCGACTTATACTCAGGTGCGACTTATATATTACTTAATATGTTACGTCAACATACCGTACACACCTATTCAGCCTGTTGTTCTCTATTCTATTGTTGATATTATGACTTGCTTTTCAAGATGAAATGTCTGTTCTTGGTCTCAGATTTTGCCAAATAAATTTCCCCCAAAAAACGCGACTTATAGTCCAGTGCAACTTATACATTAAGTTTCTTTCTTCATCATTATGCATTTTTAGCTGGTGAGACTTATACTCCGGAGTGATTTATTGTCCGGAAAATACGGTAATACAATGTGCGGAGAGCAAATCCATCTTTGCATGTCCAAGTCGAGGTGAAAGCTTGCTTTTCAGGCTAAGTTGCCAATTTAAGAAAGTCCCAAACGAACCATGTGCAGCGCTGCATTTATTATTTAATATGTCTCGGTAAAAACAAAGGTGAAACTGTGCGAGCACATGGAAACCAGATGTTATTTAGTCCGTACAAATGTCGAGGTCAATATAGGGGTGGGGGATGTTGACAAAAATGAATATCTCTATATTTTTGCAATCCTTCAAAGACATGTGTGCTAACTGGCAAAGAAGGTCCAGTTTGTCTTTTGACTTGCAGCACCTGACCTATTATCGTATAGATTTACCAGTACATAAAGATTTGAGACATTATTGGTTTAAACATGAACTGTACTAAAGTAATATTATTGAACAGTTTTAAGTTCCCGATATTTCTTTCATTTTTGTCCTTGTAACAAACTGTAACTGAGCTAATGGCCATGTGACTACGGTCTGCTATCGCTAGAGAAGAGTAGAAATCTTATGGCATTAGCTAGCCCCAAAGTAAATACACTCACTTATGCTTTTATTTTACCTAGCTGCATTTTAATCACAGCAAATTCGACAAGGATAGCTCAAACTACCTGCTATGAAATTAGGAAGATGGTAATCATTTTAAGCATGATTGGTGCACTGTAATAACCAAAGTATTTCATCCTCACTTTTGCTGGAACCTCATCAAATGTCTTGCTTCACCACCTGTTGTATAATCCCCTCCAGGGTCAATGTAGTAGTTTTTCTTTTTATGTTTTCACTGCAAATTAGGAAACCCCGCATCCCCGAGCTGAATAATTTAAAGATTTGTTGATCCAATTACCATTTCGTTCCTGGGCTGAAAATTCACTCCGCAGTTCCCAACAGTGAGCTCAGCCAAACTCCTATCAATTATGCGTGCCTCTCATTTACAGAAAGCAACAGATTCTGGCTCTCAAGAAAGAACTTGGATGGTTTTAGAACGAGACTGGGTGAGTTTCCAAAACGGAGGGGTGGAAATTGTGCGTTTGTCAGCAATTAAAGCCATGAAATACCAAATCGCCCACAATAGCGAAGGTGTAATTTTTTCTGATAACATTTTGTCATGTTATGAAAGTCGTTAGTGGCGCACAGGAGAAGGGTTTCTGCTCGTCTGTGGCAAACTGTGGCTGGTAGACAGGAGACAAAAGCAGCAGAGGACTAATTAACAAACTCTTATGACTCATTTATGGAGTAGCAACCAAACACAACTTCTACTTGTGATCGTCATTACAAACTGGATTTATACACAGTGTCCTAATAGTGTACACTGACACCACATTAGTCCATATGTGGAGGTGTGAGCCAGCATGTTCTAAGGCACGTGGATGTCCTATCATAAAAATATGGAAAAAAACACTAAACTTTCTCTAAATATAACCAGGGTATATGCTGGAATCCAGAAGTCCAATTTAATACTTTTTCAATATTTTTCAAGACCCTCTCGAAATATTTTACAGACTTTGCGCCATGTTCAGTTAGAGCCAGAAACGCACTTTTAATTCCCTGTTTTTAAAGTGCCCAAATCAAGACATGTTTTGTGGATTTACTACTAGACTTTAGGCACGTTACTTGCCACATGGTTCTTTCTTGAAACTATCTATTACCTACAGAATTAAACAGATTCACATTAGAAATTATTATTCTATTATTATTATTATTGATCTAAACCAGGCCTCAAGGACCACACCAGGGCAAAATTGTGTCAACAGTAGGACTTAACTGGGGAACCTTTGGGTTTATTTTCTTGGAGTAGAATAGATTTCCTTTGCCGTCCTTGTCATATGTATTGTGCATTAAACAGATCAATCAGTATAAGTATCTAAATATTGCCCATTTTTATCAATAACTAACAAGAGTCTAAACATTCAGTGCAGTTCATTAATTTGCTGAACATACACCTAAAAACATGCATTTAACTAATAAATGTCAACAATTGGGGAGAGGCATTCTGCGAGTCAGAAACGAGTTGGGGCAGCAACCAGTGGTCTATGCTCAACCACATCCTCCGTTCAGTCTTAAAACAAGAGGCAAGACACGGCAGGTGAAATCATAGATTTTTTTATGCAGTGGCCATTTTTGACGCAGGCGTTACTAGGCCTGAAGGATTTTGGAAAATAATCTAATTCTGATTTTTTTTTTTCCTCAATGTTGCGATTGCGATTTAATATGGGATTATTTTTTCAAGAACCTCTTTAGGGCAATTTTAACAAAAAATAAATATAAATATAAACAACAACAAAGGCGGTATGGCCATAAGACAGTGTCAGTGCCCTCTGCTGGACAGGGTGGAATTTCTTCCTTTTAAAACAATGTTGGCTGCCCCCTAGTGGCTGGACAGAGCATTTTACTAATTTCTTTAAAATGTCAACTCCTGAAAGGAAAGGGCTAGAGACTTACTTTTTTGTTTTTTTCCTTAAAAATCGCATTGTGTAATATCGCGTTATAATTGCAAATGCGATAAATCGTATTTTAACAATATTTAGAAGATTTTTCACAGGGATTTTTCAATACTTAATTCGTAGCCTGATTTATTGAGATTTGAACCCCCAAAAATAATGCAAATTTAGAATTTTTACCAATGCATTCACTAACAACATGCTTATTGTTTGTTTATTTGGTAGGGACAGTGCATGTTACATGTTAAATGTAAACATGACTCTATCCATTATTTAGATCTTGTAGCTGAAAATGTAATCAATTTTGGCCCTTTTCATTCAAAAAATGTGTTATTTTTTATATGAAAACATAAAATGACGGAAAACATGCAATACATTTTTGTCATGAAAGTTTCAAATTGATTTTCCCTATTCACCTGCAGTGTCTCGCCTTAAGTCAAATAGCCACATCAGTAGATCTCTTCCGTTTGGATTCGGGAAAGTTAGCCAATACTTTTTCTTGAGGGAATACATTTCCTAGCTGTGTTCTGTCATGCTTGTGAGTCCGTACCTCGATGTAAGCGCCGAGTTGGGGGTAGACTCTGAACGGGCCGACCACATGGGACAGGGGCGTGGTGCTGGGGAAGCTGGTGGTGACGGCGTGGCTCACTTCGGGCAGAGAGAACACCTTAAACCCAAACTTCTCATAGAGCTTCTGAACCTCCTCATCGGGCTTCTCCTCTCCCTCGCTCAGGACACTGCCCACAATGTAGCGGCATTTGTCTGCAGGAATCTGGAAGAAAAAGACACGGATTTTACATAACGTACTCGGAAACTGATATCATTTTTGTGTTTTATTAGCAGTTCATATTCAGTCAAAAGTTAATCACAAATGATCACAATGAACTAAGACTTGATTTTAAAACAGACATATCAAAATGCTTCTTTTGTGACTTTTGTGAGGAGATATGAATGTAAATTAGCTGCAGTTTGATAGGCAGAAGAAAATCTGAGGCAGTGTCAACAACATATGCAAAATAAAGCAAAACGCAATTTTCAGAACAAAACAAACCATTTGCAAAGGTGACAACTTTCGTTTTTGAATATATTTGGTCTGTTTTTTGTGGGATAAGGTATAATAATGGGCATGTGATAGATGAAAACAGTAATGGATTGGACAAAACTGGAGCATAAATTAGCACAGGGCAGTTTGTGAGAAAACAGTTATCGTTTGTTTGGTTGACAGTGCATGTTAATGAACACACACGAGACACAGCCAAACACACAGGATTAGCAAAGGGTCATTTACATCCGTTGTTCCGCATTTGTGCTCAAACAGATGCTCATATACACAATGTGTGCAAAGACACAGCAGGCAAGACATGGAATAGACTGCAAAAGCTAATCCTAAACAAGTTACATTTTCTTGAAATTTAACCTTGATTTGAAAAGGCAAGTGACTGTACAGTATATGCCAATGCAATAGATTAAATGTCTCATTGCTCTTAAACATTTAATTGAAAATGGGTCTCATTTAACTTAAAAAAAGGAATTGGTGGACTTTCTTTTCACTTGGCAAGTTAGAATGACTCAAAATAAGGTCAAATGTTCTTGATTCCAGTCATTGTAACTTGTCAAGATGCAGTGTATCCCCAGACTGGAGTGGAGCTAGATTTGAACCAGCAACCTTTGGATTGGTGGGTGAACATCACTGTGTCACTGTTGCCCCTCAATAAAAGGTGAATACGACTGAGTAGATTAAACAAGGCCATATACTGATCCTATACTGGCTTTGGTTGATTCAGCATTCGCTCTTGTGCTAGTGACCCATTTTGATCCAAAGTGTCTGAGACGTTGCACCTTCATGTGATGTGTGATGTGAGTGTGAGGGGCCAGAGCTGCCAGTGAGAGGAGCAGCACTCAGTATAAGGACTGCCAGACCACATATGTCCGATGCTTAAACACTGCAAAGCGTAATGTAGGAATTAGGGCCCGACCGATATGGATTTTTGGAGTCCGATACCGATGCCGATATGAAGGGGGTTGGACCTGAGCCGATGATTTCATTTCATTTTTTTTTTCATTTCATTTATTCATTCTCTTTTCATGGTCATGCAATATTAGAAAAGCTTACAATTTATCAAATATAATAATACATTCCATGCAAAGAAGAATAGGAGTAGGATGAATAACAATTCTTAGAATTTCCTACCCCATTCATAGTTCAAAGTTCACAAATTAGATGACCACCAGCATACAAATACAAAGAAATACAATAGTTACATTTTAACTATTTCCACCTTCCTCTTCATACAATTTAAGTGTTTTCTGTTTAAACTGTCTAAACCAGCCACTGCAAGTTTAGTCCTTGCAAAAGGGTGTTTAAAGTCCTGTTTTCGTCTGCTTGTCTCACTATTTAGCATGTAAAGGGTTTGTAGTCCGTGTGGTAACAGGCCGTGTTTTGCTTTGTGAATTACTAATAAAGTTTGTAAAATAACCAAGTCTTTCAGTTTTAATAGTCCTGTTGTGTGCCGTTTGGGAGCAGCTCCATGAATTATTCTTATAGCCCTCTTTTGATTAAATTAGTTGTAAATATAATTCATTTAAACCTCCCAAACAGCCTATCGTTAAATATGTATTACCATAGTGAGGTTCCAGTCATATAAAGTTATCAACTTTGTTATAGGCTAATTTATTGATAATTGTTTTAAATCATTGCTTTTAATCAAGTTGCTCATGGCTCTGAGCATTTTAGTTTTTTTTAGTCAGTCTTACTCACTTAATCTTCACAAACTTTCCCACCGGTGGAGGTA
This sequence comes from Lesueurigobius sanzi, assembly GCA_900303255.1. NCBI lineage: Eukaryota > Metazoa > Chordata > Actinopteri > Gobiiformes > Gobiidae > Lesueurigobius > Lesueurigobius sanzi. The sequence continues at coordinate 12,594 of OMNZ01070513.1, read as the reverse complement.
GGAGGACAGCGCCATCTGCAGTTGACAAGACATGTCACAGCAACATCATGTGACCAACTGTTAGGAAGACTGCAGGAAGTGAGCAGTCGAAACGGTCAGGACCACACTGGTCTGTTGACTAAACAAGTTTTTTGGACTATTGACTCTACACATTTGGGCCGGTTGGGCCTTAGTAGACACGAGTCAAATTTTCTTGAAAAAAGTGAATTTGCACTTGATTTGAGTAACTATTTTAAGAATTCTGCCAGTGGGGGAAGTTTTCAAAATTAAGAAAAGGAATTTACTTGAAATAAGAATGTTATTGATCTTTTTTCTTAATTTAAGTATTAAAAAAACTTTCTTGAAATCCGTTTCTCAAATCAAGGGCAAATTTACTTATTACAAGAACATTTTAGTTATTTCTACATAACCGTTTGCAGTGTACAGTAAATGAAATATACTGTAAAATGTAATATGCCATATTTGAACTTGAAGTATTACAACAAGATCTTCTGTGAACTACTAATTACGAAAGAAAGTAATAAATAAATTTGACCACACAAGAAATAGAGGGAAAGGGCTTCACTATATCTTAATGTGCTTTTGTTTTTGGCTCCATTTACAAAAAACGTACTTAGATGGAAACCTCAGTGCCTTTGTGACATGTGGCTTCTTGTGATGTGGATATTGTGTCACCCAACACCGCGATAACAACAACTTGGTGATAAATTGTGCCGCCCTAATGAGGACCATAACATTGCATTATGGGCATGCAGATGAATTGCAATAAAGGGGAATGAGGTCATACTATGCAGTCCTGGTTCAGACCTGTTCCTGTCTGAGCCCATGTGAGCAGTTTGACAGTCAGCTCATGTAATCATAGAGCTGTCACAGGAAGACATGGGAACGCTTTTACCGGATCCCTTTAAATATAGCGTCTGAATTTTGAATCACAAAACAGCAGTGACTTTGAAGGTTTTTCAGCCGAGTGACTTATAGAAACCAGAGGAACTTGCGCAAACCGGTGGTAGAGTTCATATGTTTAGTTTAGTGACCGGACAATGTATCACGGCACCGGTTTGTGTTTGGGCAAATAAACATTTTGACTAATGAAAAAGGAAGTAAATGTAAAACGGGTCAATACTGTAAAAATTCAAGAGAGTTTGATAATGGCCGAATTATGATGGCTACAGCGAACAAGGTAAGAGCAAAACTGTAGCTCTCGTGGAGTGTTCCCGGTTTGCAGTGGTCACTGTCTATCAAAAAGTGGTCCAAGGAAAAGCAAAACAAAACTGTGGTTCTGATAGAAAGAATACATTGGTTCGTTGCATAAGAGATTGCATTTTAGATGAAGGGTGATAACGTCCTTCCTGATCAGTATATTGGAATTTTGTATATTATATCAAAAATAGTGCAATCCTTCAGTGGTGCCAGTAACCTAATGGTTTTCGCATTACAAGTTTTAAGACAATTTTTCACCTTTGGGACTAGAGTTTGGACTTTTAAATTTTAGCTTTTGTGTGGTAAATGTCATGATACATTGAAGAACGTGATTTGAGTTTCCTCTTCATTCTTTACTTTACCGTCACATTTGTTGTTCAACGTGTTTAAGAGAAAAAGAAAATGCATAGAAATTTGGCTTCATCAATGTGTGTAGAAATGAAGAAAGCCTTTGAATAGCTGTGGAGAAAAATAGGCAGCCAGATGGAAAACGCTGACCAACAAACTCAAGGCACTCTTGACAGTAAAGGTAAAAAAAAAAAAAAAAAACTTTATTAGCATGGCTGACTCAGGTGAGAATGCCTCAGGGTGGATGTGGAGCTATTTGGATGCCAGGGGGGGGCACGTGTGATCCCAGGGTCCGGGAACATGCTTTTTTATATTTAACAGTGATGAAAAGAAAGGCGGAGAGAGACAAAAAGATAACGAGACAAAGGAAAGTCTCCTGAAAGCTAAGACGAGGAAATATGAGGAAGTGCAGCGCTTGGTTTCACTGTGACTACGGCCCAACTACGGTGTGAGACGAGGAAAGACCAGGGGTGAAAGCCGGTACGGCCCGGTACTGCGTCCTGCTAAAAGATTGGTACGCCGTACCGGGAGGGAAGACAAGGAATTCTCCGTTCTTACGTGCAAAAAGTAAAAACACCCACTAAGACATTAACCCTGAACCTCAAACGTGCATACATTTAGTGATGAAATGCCACGCAGAGGGCAGGCAACTCGGTCGATGCGAGTGCACTTTGCTATGAGCTGCCCATATGCGTCTTTACGCAGCACCAGAGCAGTCACATGGAGGGGGGCGAAATGTTTCCTTCTTCCTAAGGGGGGTGTAACAGAAAATAATTGAGAAACACTGGATTAGGCCAAGATTACCCAGTTTTACAATTACCGCGGTGATAAAAGCTGTAGGTTAATTGTGAGAATGTTTGGACCCATGGTAAATCGTTGTTTCTCATGAGCCGTGGTGCGTATGTGTCCAAACGAAGTGCTCTCAATGGTAAAAGCTGATGAAATGGCATCCAGTGTTCCACCAGAAACACATGAAGTCAGACAGCGACAGGTTAATAATCCAATGAGCGGGGAGAAAATCTTTATTCATCTTTGCTAGATAATTGCATAATGTTGCCGAAGGAAGAGTTCCAAAAGAACCATGTGCAGCGCTACGTTTGTTATGTCATGGTAAAAAACAAGAGAGAAACTTTTATTTCTTAAGTTTAACTTAAGATGAATGTTTAATAGATATTCAAACCCCAAGTATCGGTATCAGGAGCAAAAAAGCTGGATACAAAGCCGGTACACCTCTAGTTCATTCATATTCATTTAGTGTTCAGTAGGGCTAGCCTGGCCCACCAGCCTGGCTTCCTCCATGTATTATATACCTGGGAAGACTGTCTGGCACTCGGCGGTTGGGCCCAATCGAGGTGGGACTAACAAGCCCAGAGGAAACCAATCAGCCAAACATGGATGTGACGTGCCTTCAGAGCAGCCCGTTTTTGTGGTTTTAAGAACAATTCCAGCTCATTTAAAACAGAAGATAAGGCAGTGGTAAAACTTCGCTCTGTTGCGGCCACCATCTTGATTATTGTGGTTCGAGACCGGGTGCATTATGACAAATTCTGAAGCTGAAAATTACATATCGCAAATTCCCGCCTCCCGTGCTGTGTGATTGGTTGGACGTGATTCGCCGGGGGATTTCAGACATTCAAACCACAGAGTACCAGACTGTCTTCCCAGGTATGTAATACATGGAGGAAGTGAGGCTGGCGTGCCAGGCTACTGTAGGGCAGCATCTTGATGAAAAAAAAAACACTTCTTCTTGTAAGCCACATGTTACGCAGCCCATGTAACCCACCAGGCAGTCTCTAAGTGACAGTAGATATGGACAAGTGCTGACAGGGCGCACTGCTTCATGTCCCTCCGGAGCTACCGTAATGTCTCTAAATGCTCTCCCGCTCGGCTCCATGCAGATGAGTACAGTGGACAGAGCTGTCAGTCACTCGCCCCCTCACAGCTGTTGGTTTTGGTACATCCAGGGTTCAGATGGAAGTGCGAGATTTGTCTGTTCGCAACATAACCCGATCTAGCGAATTTAGAGGTGATAAAATCTGTGAACAGTGGATGTGTGAAAAGCAAAGGTTTCTGGTTAAAAGAAAAGGGTAAAATGACCAGCTGTCTGTGCGGTTGCAATCGCTATCATCGGAAACACTGTGTCTTACTAGTTACATCTTACTGTGTATTATTAAGAACTGCTGTAATTTATCCACTGTGACACTTACCTTGTAATAGTGGAGGCAATTTGAGCAATGAAAGTAAGTAATGCATAATCCTGTATGTTTTTCATCAAGGAAGAGCATTGTTTAGCATAGCACGGCCCGATTTTGGGAAAACATCCAATTGCTAATTTTAGCATCATATGAGCCCCCAAGTTGACCATAAAGCAACACTCCAACCATCTCTGCATGTAAACATTATCGAGTTCGGAGCCTGAGCAGGAAAACTCTGACTGAGAGTGACTAGCTGTGCATGAGTGGATGTTTGGGAGTGTTTTGAGCATGCTGCTGGCACACAGGGCACAGATGGGAGCCAGCTACACTCATCTCTATGTCCCTCGCATCCACACATAATTAGCACATCTAAACAGCGAACCTCCCGATCGCCCTGCTCACATTCCTCTCCTGTGGCTTCCAGCCCTCATATTCTACTGCAATGGAGGGTAACCCTTAGGTATTTAAGGGAAGGATAAACATTGGAACAGGTGGGATAATTGGGGTACAAAGACACGTCACGGAAAACTGTAGAAATGTGACAATAATAATATCTCTTAAAATAGCCAATTCTGATTTTTGTTCTGCCAAGATATGAAGTTGTTCAGTTGTTTAATAATAGGTGTATAATCATACTGTGTGTTAATTAACCATAATTCTCCATCGCTTACAGAATATTTGTTTAGCTTTCATGTTCAATTTTGAAGACCGTCCGTGATTTTGACTGATTGAAAATCAAGCTGCAATTAAATTACAATTGCAGCGCCGCACTCTAATATATTGTTGGTTTAAAGGCACTATACCCAATTTTTAAATTACAAATAATGAAAGAGGGAGCAAGCAAAATTAATTGATAGTTAATTAGCACATTTAGCCACTGGCAGGGTCACTTTTTAGGGTCATAGTCATAGAAATGCTAGAAAACTAGCCAGCAAACCGTGAAATTGAAAATAAATGCTTTATATTTAGATGCACTGTTATTTCCAGAAATGTCTGAGTATGCAATATACTAAAGGAGGAAAAAACTAATTTCATTCCACTACTAGGAAAAAATCAGCTATAGTCCCTTTAAAGAACAACTAAACACCAAACCAACTTTATTTTTGCTGATAAACTGTATAAATGGGTGTGTAATAGTATTATCTACATGTTCCAGTTAATATTTTGACATTTTAGTGCAAACCTGTCCTTTTATGCCTAAAACCGAGTGGCTAACGCCCTCTAGAGGTTGAACTCGTAATGTGTATCTATTTCATTTGAATTTTGCGGTTAGCTGATAAAGTGGAAGTTGTGCTGTAGGTAGAAGTCATCAGCTCTGCCACGCCTCACCATCCTCTCTAACGCTGTGGTATCACTGTGGCTCCTCCCCCGTAGCCAGTTGGAGTTGGATTAGCGAACACGCGTCTTTCACGGCAGATTTCAAATTTTTGGTGTGGGTGGAGTAAGTAAGTTAAAATTGAGGAAATGCAAATAAAGAGCTAGTAGCATTTCTAACAGTGAAATATGACACACATTTTTGTTGCAAAATTCATGTCCTGTCCATTCTGTTCAGAAATCACGTTTGCATCCATTTATTATAATTATATTATAATAATATAATTATACTATAATTTATCTGTTTTTTCTAACATACAGTAAATCAGGGGTCACCAACCTTTTTCCAGTCGAGGGCTACTGCAAGAGCATTAAGTTGTTCGAGGGCTACCAATAAAAAAATTAATTATAGGATATTAACCAAGTAATATCAAAATATCTTCACTTTAAGTCACAAGAACAGAAAAATAACCATTTTTTAAGAATCAGATGCAAGAAAATTTGTGTTTTACTCCTTAGAAAAAGTCTCAGGGGCTACTGGACATGCCCCAAAGGGCACCTTGGTGCCCGCGGGCATAGGGTTGGTGACCCCTGCAGTAAATAATAGGTAGGCATATACAGTTGTGGCCAAAGGTTTACATACCATTTTAAGTTTACATACCCTTGTAATCGTTTGGCCATTTTTAATCGAATATGAATGAAAACACAAAAAATATTTTTTTCCCACTCATGGTTAGTGGTTGTGTTAATACAATAAAGCCATTTATTGTCAAAGAACAAAGTTTACTCTTTTGAAATCATAATGAAACAGAAACTACTCAAATATCCCTGATCTAACGTTTACATGGCCTTCAACAACTGCCAGGAAAATAGTTCAGGAGCAAAGAAACACTTGACATCAGCTGAAATACAGGACTCTGACAAAAATGGACTTGTTTCAAGATGCTAATTATGTTAACTTTTGATCAGGGGCATTTGGCCAGTTTCTAGTTGAATAGCGTAAACAAACACTTTTCAACTTCTTTTGACAATAAATGGTGTCATGCAACCACTAACCATGAGTGAAATAACAGTTTTTGAGCCATCATTCATATTCTATGAAATGCATAAGTTTACATGTAAACTTTAGGCCACAACTGTTTATCCGTTTAAAAACCTAAATAATAAATGTAATAAGAAAGAGATAAAAATAGCTGAAATAGTGAAATTATTCCTAGCGAACTCACTGTTATACACGTACAGTATATTTTGACAACACCAAACAATCAAGAAATCAAGATGCATCCACCTTCAAATAAAGTCAATTTAAATCCGTCCTTTTCATGAATTAGTTTATTTATGTACAGTATTTAATTATTATTTTACTAGGAAACTCACAGATATTTCAGGTATATCTCCTGCCCCCAGAAGTGATAGGAAACGCAAGTAAAACATGTCCACACACAGAAAGAGATAACCTGGTCCAGGAGTGTGGCCCAAGACAATCTTGCTCTGAAGCGATAGCACTTAACTGGTCCACTGTGCCACTTGAAACCATACACAATATATAACTCATCACCAAACATATCTCAAAGTTGAAGTAATGCGACTGTTGGTTGATACCGCTGTCAGTTAGAGCCCTCTGGACTCCTATTAAAGACTGAGATTACAAGACTGGGCTAATAACATCATCATTCTCACACGATATCTTCAGATGTATGTCCTGCCCATTTGAACACTTGCTGTCAAAGTGCTGTCATACTTTTAACACAACATAATTCAGACACAAAGCGAAAACAACTGTCCTCCCACATCGTCACTGCTCTACACAGTATTCGGCTATAGTTCTACGGAGATCTACATTGACTGATCGGAGTGCAACATTTGGAATAAAGTACATTGTTTCAACTATAATGTGCAATCATCTTACTCCATTGGCAGATCATTTTGCCAAAAGAAAAAGAGAAATAGAGAAAGGTATTAAAAACTGGCCAAACTTTGTAAAAATAAAAATAAAAGAAACACACCAGCTTTATATAAGCAGTGTTGGGGGCAACAAAATGCCAAACTCCCTTAAAATAAAATGCGACACCAAATCAGATATGGTGAAGAAGATGTCTCACGTAACTAGCATCGTCAAACCAAAACAAGAGAGGACGACGACGACTGAGGAAGAGGAAATCTTTGAATGCACTATTGCACGGTGACCTAACATCTCCATTTAAGTAGTTTAATACGAAATACTTTTGTCAAAGGAGCACAGTAACTTAAAGTTCTGCCTGCACTGTCCTCACATCACAATGTGTCAGCTGCTCTTATTGTGTTCTTTAGAGGAGAAAAGGTCACAGGAATGATGTCCTCTGATTGGTCCAAGTGGCAAAGTCATCTTGTCTTGCTTTTTCCTGTTGTGCAAACTGGTCTAACTGGTTGATTATATATTGAACCAAATGTTATCTGTTAGCACAAAGTAAAGAAAAAGGAACAACCATCTAATTTACATACAAAGCCTCACTCAAACCCAGGCCATAAACATTAACCTCTGGTGCATCTGTTTTTTTCCATATATCAATATTTTCAGTCTATATTTCGCCAAAAAGTAACTCACAGTAACGTAACAGTAATATGTAATACAAACATATTACATTTTTAAAGCTGTAACTAGTAATATATAATTCATTACAATTTTAAAGTAACTTGCCCAACAGTGTATAAAAGATCCAATTTATTATTTTATCAATACTCACATTCCAAGCACTGCCATTTGGGGACACACATTTCAGACACATGTTGTATGATTAAGACTAGACACAGATCATAACATTTCCAACAAACTTCTGAAGCTCATTAAACCCTAAATATTCCAGAAGATCCCTCCGCGCTCGTCCCCGGGAGTCGCATCTCAAAGGACCAGTTGAAGAGAAACTAATTTCAGAGGCAATTATTTCCTCACGGCTACGACACACCCAGGGATGCTTTGTGACAGACAAGGTTCGGTCACAATAAAACGCAGACACAACATAGAGGTAATTCTTCATTAGACACACATTATGTGGATTTATTCTTTTAATCTCTTATTGCGCTCACAGAAGAACAATATGTTGTGTTCAAGTGACATCTTTATATTGTAAAGAGCCTATAGTTTAATATTAAGGAGGAGGTCAGGAATCTGTAGCAGAATTTGCGCTTTATCTGTCAAAATGCTAATATTTTCACTGGTGTGTGGCCAATATCTCTACATGAAAGGAACAATTGCACAAAGGTCTTCCCTGTTAGCATACAATTAAGGTGAAATAGGTTTTCCCTTGTATTATTAAAAAGTATTAGCATTATCAAGTCACACATGCATGATGATAGCCTGGCCTTAGCCATCCGTAAACTCCGGTCAATTATCATTTCCCTACATGTTACGTCTGGGTCTGATCTTATTGGCTGATACATAGGTTGAATTTCATCTGACCATTCAGGGAGCAGGGGAGGCGTGTGTTTTAGGTGACATCAAGCATATGCGGGAAAAGTTAATTGACCGGAGTTTACGGATGGCTAAGGCCAGGCTAGTGATTGGGTAAAATCAGATCCAATCGTTTCAAACTTTAAAAGGAGTTGACCCCTCCCACCTGAAAACGGAGCTCAACTGTGCAGATCCAGACCCTCTGTACGAAATGAGTACGAGGGTATGGTAAGACCAGGCTAGCATGAATCATGATGAAGAGAGAGATTTATGTCAAAAACATGGAATCCCTCAGTTACATTAGACCCACATCATTAACACATGTCCAAACATGTTGTGTTTCAGCCACATACTTTTCAGAGTTCCAAATAATAGGCCTCATGTTTCATGACTTTGTACCTAGAGTTGGTATCGAAATCAAAAATAAGACATTGCAGGTGTTGGGGGGAAAAAAGAAAAACAGAAGGAAAAAAAAAAGAAATCTTTCGACTCACTTAAGGGCATTACTAGTTTGCTCCAAAAATATATACAGAATAAAAAGAAATATACATTTTTATGGAAACAACTTTAATTATATTTCAGCTCCATATGGTTCTAGAAATATAAACAATAATATAGGTCAGAGGTGTCAAACCCGTGAGATGATTTCATCTGGTTGGCCATACATTTCTGAACATGTCAAAAAAGAAAGTAAATCTCTAGCCCATTCCTGTCCGGAGTTACTGTATGAATGTTTAAAAAATACCCAAAATGCTCAATCCAGCCACTAGGGGGCAGCCGAAATTTACAAAAAAGGAACAAATTATGTATAAATACATAAATATATATATATTTTTTAAAGTGCTTTA
>OMNZ01070512.1:1549-17162 GCA_900303255.1 Lesueurigobius sanzi | reverse complement strand
GACATTTAGACATGCTCTGTCGCATCAAGAGCCTTCAGACAAGGTCAGGCCATACATAGCTTTAAGAAAAAAAAATAAAACTCAAATTATGTGTAACTCTGTTGTAATACACACATTTTACACATTTTTCACTGTATTTGATGCCATATTCCTTCTGTCTCTTATGTGAAACATACAGAGGTGGGTAGAACTTGAAGTAGAACCTGGAGTAGTTTTATCGTACAGTACAGTTGTGGCCAACGGTCTACACACCCTTTTAATCATTTGGCCATTTTTCGTAGAATATGAATGATAACACAAATATCTTCTTTGCCACTCATGGTTAGTGGTTATGCAAAGCATTTTGAAATTCATAACGAAACAGAAACTACTCAAATGTCCTTGATCTAACATTTACATGACCTTCAACAACTGCCTGGAAAAATGGTCCTGAACAAAGAAAAACTCACTTGTAAATACAGGACTGACAAAATTGATGTTTGTTTCAAAATGCACTATATGTACATTTTTTGATTAGGAACATTTTGCAAGTTTCTAGTTGAAAAGCATAAACTAACAGATAATTTTTGACAATACATGACTTCATGCAGCCACTAACCATGAGTGAAATAAAGATTTGTGTGTTATCATTCATATTCCATGAAATTCATTTTTTACAGTTTACATATCCCCCTGACAGAAACTTTTGGCCACAACATCTTTCAGTGGTAAAAGCTTCTTATCGGCATAATATAGATGTAGTTTGTGTTTCATTGACCTTATTCTTTAAAATTATTTAGGAAATATGAGGATTTTCACTTTATTTTATGTGTTGTTTTTCATAATTTATGTCACATCTGAAATATTAATCAGACTTTACACATAGCACTCAAGTAGTATTTTCTCCAAGTACTTTTTTTTTACTCTTACTTACAAACCCTAATGGGTCACTACTTTTTACTTCTACTTGTGTAAAATAAAGTAATGCTACTCTTACTGTACTTAAGTAAAACACGTGCCTACGCTACCCACCTCTGGATAGATACTGTGCCCATCTGTGAATGTGTCCTTTCTTTCTCAGATTAGACACTGTCGTGGGCCCTCCTCCGCGACCCCACAACAGTCGCGGCAGGAACTTTTCCTCTCCCTCTCTGCATTTATATTACAGCCAAGGCCGGAGGAAGCACACTGCGACGGGGTCAGGCATCCCCCGCCACTGCCTGCCCACTAACTTTAGCAGCTTTCTCAGGGCCTCACCTGTGCACTAATCTCTCTGCACAGATGTTGTTCAATACTAACATGTGTTTTATCAGTTATTACACGTTGTGAGCGTATTTAGCATATTTTACCTGATACAAAATAAATGAAAGGCCCAAGGGGATGGGGTGTACGCCAGGTTGGGAACCACTGATCTAACAAACTGATGACAGAAATTCAAAGAGCAGAGTACAACATAGGCCGTAATAGATAACTTTCACTGATCTATTTTAATAATGACAGGTCTGAATAACTCTTGTTTGCGAGTGAGTGTGTGTTGTCAGTCCTTGTGCTGTTGTCACGGCTGTAGTGCGACTGTAGCTTCAGCTGAATGTCTGTTTTTTTCCCCTGTCTGCAGTGTGGCAGGTCCCAGCCCCAGGAACATGTCCTCTCCCGCACTGCGCTATTATTACAACAACAACAACAGGACAAATCGCTCAGGGTTACTTTGAACTATATTTCAACGAGACCTAGATTCACAGTCTTTGCTCCTTTTCTTTTGGTTTTAATAGTAGAATGTGATGAACAGAAATGCATGAACTGGTGAGAAAGTAATGGAAGTTTTCGACATCAAGCACACAATCAAACAAAACTGTGTAGACCCTTTCGCTGCTTGCATCATCAGTGACATCAGCTGGAGGCAGGAAGTGAGCAAGAGAAATAAGATTAAACTAAAACTAGCGATTTTAAGTGTAAAACTACAACTAAAATATGTGGTCCTGTTGTGGCTTAAGGAGCAAGAACAAGAGGAATGACATTTGAGACGATAAAATAAGGTTTTACCTGATATTTCCAACAACAGTTAGACATTTGTTTATGATAATTATTTGTTACTAAGAAAACAGCTACAATGGAAATAGATAGGGATCTTAGCTTTCCGCCTCCAGCTAAGCCCCAAATGTTTACAAACAACGAAAGGGTCTATCTAATAGAATACAATTATTAAAAAATACGCTTCATTTTCAAATGTAATGAAAGATGTCAACTTTCATTACTCACTTCTACTAATGTGCAACTGTTACTAATTTGATTGTCATTGACCAATTTTGATTAACAGTATTTTGCACATACAATATACATGACCAAAATGTTCAGTCTGTTCTCCCAAAAGGAGATTTTTTTGGGTTTCTTCAACAAAAATATGACATAAACTGTGTATGAATTAATATTTATATTGGCCTTTGTAATACATTGTGTGTTTAATCTTTGAATGTTGAGTCATTATAACATTCTAAATTATAATCCTCTGATTTGGCAATGCCTCAAATATTAAAGATAAAATGTACCCAACGAATGGTAAATGCACAATGAGATAAATATTTGGTGTTCATTTTTACAATGGCCTGTTTTGTACTTACTTGTATTTACTGTTGCCTGTCTTGAATAATCTTTCTTTAGATCAGCAATGAGTGTAATTCACATACTTCACATGCTTAACTGGTGCACTCTATATGCACAGGGTGGACCAAATCTTAGGAAAAGGTCAGATTTCAGCCGACAAGAAACTGAGAGAAAAACTTCACCAAGACGGGGACTCGATGGAGGGCATGAGCATGCTCGGGCGAGTCTGCAAAGTAGAAAGACAGGTCAGTCCACGTTTATAAGAATATCTTTACAAACACGCACACAGCGTCTTCAGCTTATTAAACTAATGTGTTAACTTATTTATGTAATTCCCAGGTCAGCTCCATTGAGTCAAAGCTGGATTCTCTCTTGGACGTTTACCGCCAGGTGCTACAGAAAGGCCCCTCTGCCCTCTCATCATTACCCCTGTTTGAGCTGGACAATCCCCAGAACCATAACACAGACTATCGCTCCTCCATCATTGGCAGGAGCTTGTCCTCCCCACACGGAGGCGATCATGTTGGGGGATGTAGAGAGGAGGGTGGTCGGCGCGCCCACGGGTCAAACCCCAGGGGCCTGAGACTGATCTTAGCCCCCGCCGATGACGATGTCCCGCCAGACTCTGCTCCTCCCTCTTACCCACCGTCCACTGCCTCCCTGTCTCCATCACCACTGCTGCCTCCCGAGAGCCCCTATCCCACGCTGTTGACGCCCAATGTCTCTTCAAAGAGATCCCACTTTCCTGATCTACCACCTCTGCCCGCCTCCTCTGGGCCCTTCACCCTCCAGCTGCCCCCGGTGCTGCACCCTTCCCACCTGCAGTGCCCCTCGGACTCTCTCCCAGATGATTTAGATGAAGAGGAGGGACACCTCGGGCCCTCTGTAATAGTTGGATCTAGTTTGGATGTCGATCAGGAAGAGGATAGTGAGGCGTCACAAGAAGGCGTTGAGATGCGACAAAAGCCCGGGGTGAAGGGTGACAGTACGTGGAGGAGGCACATGAGTTTGGGGGCCAACCCTTTACTGCTGCTTTCCTCCAGCCCGGACAGGAGCGCGTCAGACTGGAGGGGTGGTCTGGGGAAGTCCCTGTCTGTGCACAATCTCAGCCAGGCGCAGAGAGACTGTGGCTTGTCCCCCAGACTCAACAACAGCAGCAGTAGCAGCAGCAGTGACCAGGGCCCCACAGAGAGCCACTGGGACAACGCTGACCTTTTCATCAGTGAATGTAAAGCGGGTCCACGTGAAGGACGTTTTAACTTCCTGTCTACAGGTCCTGAAGGTCACTCAGAGCAGAGTGGAGAGGGAGCTCACAGCAGAGGGACCTCAGACTTTCTCAGTCAGTCTTCGCACACAGACCATTAGCATTAAGGGACACACCAAGTCTGGTATTTACAGATTATTTAACGAACTGTTACATTTGCATCCGGCATCAGATGTTTTATACTTTGTTTCTTCTTTAATAACTGTACATAACTTATTTCATAAACAATCCATTTTTGAACTCTTGTGCTATCTTTTGTATATTGAGCAAAAGTATTAGGTTACAGTTTTAAATGGGCAAACAAATGTTGTGTATATCTTGTTAAAAGGTGCACAAAATTAAGATACTACATAACAGACCAGAATGTTGGTTTTGTTTGTCTGTTTTTTTCTTTTCTTTTCCCCCCAGAAACGTACAAAACTGATATGTATCATCAATAGAAACCTTCTAGATAACCTTCTCATATTTCATTGCCATAGACGCATGATCCTTCATCTTTTAATTTACCAAAAAATATGTCAAGTGCCTGTTCTCAAAGACTTGATAGGCAAATGTGCTGCCTTTTCATTTAGAATCTCACTGTGGCATATTAGTGATCTAGCCTTTCACAATTATAGTGAAAAACAATAGGTCTGGGCAGAATTAGCATGCCTTAACTTTTACGGAATATTACAAAGCATTGTTAACATAAAAGTCCAAACGAAAAGGCTGTGGTGTTGAAATTATGATTATTATTTAGTTATTAAAGCTGTACAAGATCATGGCTCATTTTCCACCATTTCAACATTTGAGAAGCCGTGGAGGTATGAGTGTCAAGACCAGTTTGAGGTATTGCATTATTGCTATGACCCTGTAGTGAGAGCCAAAACATTAGGCTTCATTATTATATTCACTAATTTTAGAGATAAACTAATTGACTGTGTACAATAGTTTTGCCAATTTAATTTTAATATATCAATATTTATTTAAAATAGAGCTACTGACACCAATCCCTATTTGTAATTTTGACTGTGCCATTTGCAAGAGGTTGCAGCCGCTTGTTGCCTCCACATGGACCTAAAGTCATTTGTATGAAGAAAAATCAATAGGCCAAAGTGTTTTTAATCCAGTCTATCCTACATTTCTAACTATGAAAACATCCCATTAATATAACATTTTTATTAATTACCTCATATTATCGTTTTTTTAAAATAGCACTATTTGATTTTAATAATAAACTAAAACAAATTTAAATCATTTTTTAAATAACTAAGAAAAACATGATCTGTCCTGAAAGGCACCATATGTCAAAGCTTAGATCGGTAAATCAGTTTTTCCCTTTGTAATCCTGGATAATGCTGTGTATGAGCCAGAGAGTGGTTGGGATGTAGTTTATTGATCTCACAATGGAGAAATTTACTCCAATAGACTGAATACATAATATGCCTAAGCCACATGAGGACAAACTCATGGAAACTGAAGCCTAATACAATTATATTTCCAGTTCATAAGTTATTATTAAGACACACATTGTGTTTTGAATTAAATGTAAAATACTATGCCTCCTTTAATAAAAATCCATTAACAAAACCTGTGTGTTTGGTGTTTATGTTTGACCTTTGACCCCTAGAGTGAATCATGGGAAATGAAGTCGATGTTGATTGTTTGACGGGGCCAGGTGCGCGGTGCGTTCAGGGTCAGTGTGCTCCAAGTGCAGTCAGAGCGATGTCCGACTGGGAGGATGAGGATAATCGGCGAGGGCCTGGGATTCACCAAAATGACCCCAAACAAGAGTGTGCGGACTGGACTGCGCCGTTCACAGGTCCAGAAACACAACACTTGTCATTTGGCGCTAAAAGTGCCAGTAGATCTGCTCCGAGTGATGGACGGTCTGGAGGCTACAGTGAAGGCCCCCAGGAGCGTCGATATAACCAGGAGCGGAGCTGGAGGAGGGAGAGGCCCCCAAGCCGTGGCCAGGACCAGGGACCTCCTACACGAAGGACCTTTGGTGATGGAGAGGAGTCCAGAGCCGTCAGTATCACTGTGGAAAGTGGTTTGGTCGGAAGGATCATCGGTAAGACCTGAGACCAAGTCATTTAAGGATATATCATTTCCATTACCGCTAGCTAAGCTAACATAACACCCTGAGGCGCGTGGCCCCACGTGGGTTTTATTTCTGATTGATTGGCCAATTCTTGCTATACTATTTTGCCAGCAAAACTGACCTGTTCAACTAAACTATAAATATAGAAATTAAACATAAGTAAATAATTTCCTGTTTGAATAAATAGGACGAGGAGGGAGCAAAATTCGTGAACTTGAAGAAAGCTCTGGTTCAAGAATCAAGGCAAGTCTCGCAGTGTCCTAATTTCCCCTCAAAATTACAATGTGTTTGTGTGTATGACAAAGTTACTATCAAACGTTATTGTAAACATAAACAGAATATGGATATATTTTTTCTAAATAATCCAGATCAATAAAGGTGACTATGAATGTGAAGTGTCCATCTTTGGCTCCTCCTCTGCCCAGCAAAAAGCCAAAGAGCTGATAGAAGAGCTTGTGTCAGATGGCAATTCACGGATGCGCAATGGTAGGTATAGATCATAATGTAATTTCAAATTTGACAAGTATGTCAAAAGTCATAGTAATTATGTCATATTTGTTTTTCCATAATGAAGGAAATGACTATGGTGGTGGAGGAGGAGGAGGAGGAGGAGGAGGAGGAGGAGGAGGAGGATCTGTTTGGTCAAATTCCCAGGTTAAATCTGCAGAGGTGGCCCCTGCCAGACCACAGATCGACTGGAACTCCATACGGGAAAACAAGGATAAGTATGAGGAACTTAAGTGGCAGGGTAAGGACCAGAGCTGCTCAAACATGGCTGCTTTTCAGATGATAGAACCACAAATCTGTCAAAGGCTATGCTTTCGTCAACAGATCTTCCACCGCTGAAAAAGTACTTTTATATAGAGTCCAAAATTGTATCCATGCTCACTACAGATGAAGTCAATGAGTGGAGGTAACCGAAATAACTGTACAATAGAAAGCACCATTTCACACCTTAAATATTATACATTTATACATCAATGGCCTAAACATGGCTGAATTTCATTACAAATACAAAACCAATGTTCCATCTTTAACCATTGAACACAACTATTATAAACTAAAGCCATTCTCTTTTACAGGAAGGAAAACAATGATATCTTTGTAGATGACCTAAAAGAGGAAGGAGAAAAACGTCGGATTCCTCATCCCTGCCGTACTTTTCTGGAGGCGTTCGAGCGTTATCCAGAGGTCATGGAGAACATTGAGCGTGTTGGTTTTGTTAAGCCAACCCCTATACAGGTGTGAGAAGTGAATAATGCGTTACCACAAACATTCACTGTGGACGTGTAGAGGTGTGGCAGTAGTGTAGTTTGTATAATATCATCTTTTGTGATGTTGTAATTTGTTTAATGGAAATCAAAACTTCCCCTGCCACAAAGTTGCCCAACCGGTTCTGACAGCGGATTCCCTTTTCTTTGAAAGTGAAACCAAAAATGATGAAATGCACCGAGAGGTAGTTTTTGTTTTCTATGAAACTGAGTTGAATGCTTCCGCAAAATGCAGCATTGTGAAGTGTGCTGTATAGCAATCTGAAAATGAAATCAAAGAATAAATAAAATGTCTGCAAAGACTTCAGTTGGAGAATATAATGTCCTCTGAAAACAACATGGTTACCCATAGTTTAGACCTTGACAAACATGGCTGTTCTTCTGTTCTTATAGGAATGCTTCTGGAATCTATATCACAAATGTAAATGCAATCGTGATACTTAATGTGTAATTAATGTATGCTTGTATCTTGTGTCTGTTGCAGTCCCAAGCGTGGCCTGTGTTACTGTCTGGAGAGGACCTCATCGCTATAGCACAGACAGGAACAGGAAAAACTCTGGCATATCTGCTGCCGGGCTTTATTCACATGGATGGACAACCTGTGTATGAGTGATATATTCCCATTTTAGAATAACATCAACCATTCAACTAATATTGTAGTTATTTTTTTCTGAATTTTGCTATAAAATACTCAACACCATCCTGTGTAAATGAATTTTGACCTGATTTTCAAAGGCCTAAAGCTGAGCGTGGGGGCCCAGGCATGTTGGTGTTGACTCCCACCAGAGAGTTGGCTTTACAGATTGAGGCAGAATGCGGCAAATACCAATACAAGAACTATAAAAGGTACTTTGATCACTTATATCAATGACAAGCACAGTGATTGATTGTTCTTCCCCCTCAGTGTCTGCATTTATGGCGGAGGGGACAGGAGGGGTCAGATCAACCTGGTCAAAGGTGGAGTGGACATAGTGATAGCCACTCCAGGTCGCCTCAATGACCTACAGATGAATGACCTCATTAATCTACGCTCCATCACTTATTTGGCGAGTAACTATTGGTGTGTTGGATTAATAAAAATAATGTACTAAATAATTTCATGTAATTTCTTCTGAAGGTCCTTGATGAGGCAGACCGAATGCTGGACATGGGCTTTGAACCCCAGATAATGAAGATTATCCTAGACATTCGACCGGATCGGCAGACCGTTATGACGAGGTACAGTAGTTTATGATCTTGTTATGTTGTAATATTCATCACAAATCAACGCCTGGCAGTGCTACCTGGCCCACTGGAGTGCGGCGGCTGGCCAAATCCTATCTGAAGAATCCCATGATGGTTTATGTGGGGACGCTGGACTTGGCAGTAAGTAAACGGCTGTGTTAGCACTAGTAATGTATGAATATCGAAGAACTCAACGACTGTCTTTTTGTGACTTAGGCAGTCAACACTGTAGAGCAGAATATTGTGATTCTCACTGAAGAAGAGAAGAAGGCTTTCCTGTTTGATTTCATCCGAAACATGAGGCCAGACGATAAAGCCATTATTTTTGTTGGCAAAAAGATCAAGTAAGCCCAGTAGCGCGACACTGGCCCCATATTTAACATGGTTAACTCTGATCATGTTGAATGCTAAGTGTTTTGGTCTTATTTTAGGGCTGATGATCTGTCGAGTGACATGTGTCTGCAGGGTCTTGCCGTTCAAAGCCTCCATGGAGACCGAGAGCAGTGCGACCGCGAAGAGGCACTCAAGGATTTCAAAGAGAGTGGGTTACTGAAATTGAAAAAAAGTGTTTTTACTGGAGAATAAAAAAATGTCTTTCAGGTCGAGTTCGTATTCTTGTAGCCACTGACCTTGCATCTCGAGGGCTGGATGTTATAGACATAACGCACGTTTTCAATTTTGACTTTCCCCGAAACATTGAAGAGTATGTGCATCGTGTGGGTCGCACCGGCAGAGCTGGGTATGTGTGTGTGGTGTAAGTGTCACGTGGGCTATACTTACTGCTGAGCTTTGTTTCAGACGATCAGGTACTGCTGTTACCTTGGTAACCAGAGAAAACTGGAGGATGGCCCCAGAGCTGATCCACATCCTGGAGCGAGCCGGACAGGTGCTCACAACTCATTAGTCAATAAAGTAGATGTTGTAGGCTCTCAATCATCCATGAATGTTCCAATGTAAGGAAGATTTTCAAACAGTGTTGACTAGACGGAGTTTATTGAGTTTGAAGCTGATGAAGTGTTCTCAACTCAATCAAACCAAACCAATGTTACTTTAAAAACAATTTAATATGCTAGTCAATAGGGCTGCACAATATATCGGAAAAAATATCGTATCGCAATATTAGGTGATGCGATATCCGTATGAAGCCACAAAATATCACAAATTCAACTCAGTCTTCCATCTGACTCAGATCTTTACATTTTTTGCCAACACTCTCTAAAACCAAACATGCCGGAGCTTATAAATGTTTTATTTGTTTGTGTAGGTTCTCAGTCGTATAGGAGTTGTCCATCGTAGGCAAAAATTCTTCAGTCTTCATCTGTACTCTGTAGTTGAAGTGTAGGATATTTTGATCTTAGGCCAAAGATCGTCATCAGCTACTAAGGACTTGAGCACGCTGTGGGTGTCTTAAGAGTAAACCAGAAGGAGAATTGGCCCAATTCCAATTCTCTTTTGTACCCCTTCGCCTTAGCCTTACCCCTCACCCTTTGCCTATGGCTTAAAAAAGAGGGCTACGGGCTAGGGCTGAAAGACAGCCCTAAGAAATGGGACAGCCCTCAATATGTCTGCATTTACAAAAAGCAGAGATATGGTGGAGTTAAGCTAGTTTCTGTCTTTTTGGGTCAATTAGAACACATTTAAAGAAAATTAAAAAGCTTTGATTGGTCTCCACTAAAGCAGCTCAGTAACTTGTGAACTGTAACGTTTTGTAGGATTTCAAATCCTACACATTTTATCTATCCCCTCCCCTGTCTGTGTCTGTGTGTGTGCATCTCGTGTGTGTGTCACCGCGCTGATGCGTACTGCACTGCCGCTGGCCTCCTCTCCCCACAGACAGCAGTGAGAGGCTGAGAGCTGTGAACTGGCCAGCCGGCGGGGAGAAACTGAGGCCATAGCGGGTGACAGTGCACTCATCGCGGGAAAAGACAGCGAGCAAGTTCCACTCGGGACTTTGACAGAGAGTGCCTGGCGCTAACAGTGCACCAATCGCGGGGGAAAACAGCGAGCAGACTGCTGCACGGAGTAGAACTCCGGGGCTTAAGACAGAGCAAACCCGCTGCCAGCGCAGGGGAAAGACAGAGCAGACTGCGGGCGCGAGACAGCCCGCAGAGACAGACAACTGGGGATTCTGATTCATGACAACATTCTAAGATATAATCCAACACGTAAATGTTTCGTCCATGTGGAAGTCAGCGCAGATGAAAGGGGCTGGGGCATTTATGGAAACGAAGTGAAAACGTAAAATACACACGTTTACAAATAACTATTTAAATTGTGGCGCACAGCGAAGAAAAACACAAAGGAACAGTCGTATAACTTCGTAAATGTTGTTAGTGTTTTTTGATGATATTTATGAGTTTATTTCACCAGCTTGTTTCCGTGTTTCATCAAACTCATCTTACCCCTTTCGCTGCAAGTCTGCATCTGAAAAAGCTTAGCCTTCAGGGCTATTCGGCCCTCTCCCTTCGCCCTCACCCTCACAGCAAAATAGAATCGGGACACCCCTTTGGCTCGTGAACGCGCACAATTGAGCAGAAGGGGGAAGGCAAAGGGTGAAGGGGGAGAATTGGAATTGGGACTAAGTCCCTCTTTTCTTGGTGCTTAAAGTAGGAGAACTACATTTCATACTCACATTCATACTTAATATGGCTCGTTACCTCTGTATTGTCTCACCTTGGGCTAACTTCTAACTCTGTTGACACTCCTCTATGGCCCTGCTGCTCCAAGTAGTCCACGCTCATTAGCATAACAGTGGAGATGGTTTCACTCTCAGGTTGTTATTGTCGATAGGTTTCTGTCTCAGTAAGTTGTCATAGATTGGATCCAACTTATACAAGAGTCCTCAGGTACAAGTGTTTTAGATAACTTGCCTAATTTTGTAAATTATTTGGCCTTGGTTTTGTTCTGATTTGGTGTTTTTGGAGTCTTCTTTGGACACAATTTGCTGAAAAAGATATTAAATGTGTTTGAATTGAATGGAACGGTTTATCCAAGTATCGCAATAATATAGTTATCACGATATTGTGCGCCCCTATCACATATCACAAGCTTTTTCAATATCGTGCAGCCCTACTAGTCAATTACTACAAGGTTCTAGCATGTACCCAAAGCAATGTTTGAATGAAGACGTTTACTCATAAAAATATTAATATTTATATCAAAGTAATATGTAATAAAAAAAATGTATTTGCAGGAAGTCCCTACAGAGTTGGTGCTGATGGCTGAAAGATATGAAAAGCACAAGCGAGAGAGGGAGATGTTCCCTCGAGAGGGACGTGGAGGAGGAAGAGGAGGCAGAGGTGGAGGAGGAAGAAGAGATGGTGGGAGAGGCGGCAGAGATCGGGACCAAAACTGGGGATTCTGATTCATGATGTAAGTTGACTGTAGTGTACCTCATACTTTTCCATGTTTGTCTAAAATGTGTGTGTTTTTTGTTAAAACCAATGTACTTCTTGAACAATACAATACTACAATATATTTGATTTCGTAGATGGGGCACAAAGTAGAATTATGTGTTTCTCTCTACAGGAATTGGAAGGCAGCCCCTTCATCCTTTATTCATTGTTTTCATGTATAGTTCGTATACCACATTTTGTTTTATAAGCCACAATATACTTAAATATTCTTTTGAAATGCTAGAAGTTGTTAATTGATTTAAAAAATTGATGTTTGATAAACTGTATAATTTTATTCAGTGTTATTTTACTGATGTATTCAAACATTTGTAGTGCATTATACAGCAAATATTTCCTTTGTATTTTAAATGGTTTGTATTAAGTCAAGGATTCACTTTGTGCATGATAAAGATTTATTTGATTTCATGAGAAGATGTTTTTTTTTCCCACAAAGATGTACATATTAATCAGTTAAATATAGGAAATCCTTCCTCTCTCTGCTCTTTGATACGCCGTGCTAGACTTGTGCAGCTTTTCTTGCTGCAACCAGAAAGCAAGTTCTGGGAAGGGATGAAGAAGTTGTTGAGCTCGTGGCGTTGTAAATGGTCTTCAAAATCTTTCAGAAGTTGCTCAAAGCACTGGCTCAGATCTGCAGCTGCCCATTGAGTGTCTTTAGTTCTGGAGCAGCAGGCATGTAGGAGTGTAGTTTTAGCATGATATGAGCAGAACTTGTCAAACGACTTGTCCTGTTCCTTCAGAAGGCTAAGAAGATGCTTCAGGAGCTTTAAGCAGTCCTTCCTGTTGAGAAAAGTACAATTAGCGTTTGTAGGCATCAATGTACACATTTACTAACATGTAATTAACTAAAAACTCAAAGCCACCTGCAGCACCGGGCCCCATCTTTCTCACAGCACGTCTTTTCAGATCCATGGTTTTTAAAGATGTCTTTCTCAACATGTGAAAAAGATACTCTCCAAGCATCTTCATTTGTAAAAACAAAAAACAAAGTTTGACTGTAAAAAATATCCACATTATGTAAACCTTTTTGATATTTCAAAATTATATACATACATACATACATATACATATACATATTTTTTGGACTTTTTTTTTTTTGTATACAAACTATATCAAAAGCATTACACACCTTTGGCAAGAACGCCATTGCTTTCTTTTGTTCCCTTGCCTTCATATTTTGGCACAAGATAGTAGGGAACAAATTTGTACATTTTCTTTATCTTTCTGCCCAGCCAGCCCTCTATATTTAAGCCGTCCTTGGTGAAAGTTGGCCAGCTCGACTTGACAGCAATGCACAATACGATGTCCAGTGAAATAAGACCTGAATCCACTTTAACACTGAGTGTCACGGCAGGGCATCCGCTCTTCTTTCTATCAATTTCCACATCTGGAAAACAACATAATGGTCTTGTAAAATTATACATTTGAATTCTCTCAACATCAATCAATCAAATGTTATTTATAGAGCCCCTTACAACACAAGTGCTTCACAATGAAATCACATAAAATCCATTCAAACATTCATACAACCAAACAACAAAACAGTTAAAATGCATTAAAACATGTTTCTCAAACTCACCTGGAAACCCTTCCACACTCTTCTTCACTTCTTTTCTAAACTCCTGCAGTATGTCACTTGCTGGTAAAAGTAACTCTGGCTCTTTACAGAATTTCTTCAGTGGGCTGTGTCTACCTCTTAATGACGCGGTGTAAAACGCCCCATCGTCACCAAAGGGTTTTATGTCCACGCGCTCAACAGGAATGGGGAACATTATGTCAAACTCATCTGGGTGGGATATCTGCACAAAGGCTACAGATTAAACATTTTTAAAGTTTTTCATTTAAAGATTATTTTGTTAATTGCTTACCTTCAGGTTTTCATAGTAGCTGCCAGTGCGTAGTGTATTTTTCACTTCCTTAAAGTGAAGTATATCACTTAAATGCTTCAGAATGGCCTCTTCAATTCTGTTAATGACTTCACATGCTTTAGATTTCTCACTCATCCGAATCTTAAGCTTTTCCAGAGTTGCATGAAGTATGGTGTTTGGTTCCCTCTTTTTGGCAGCATCAGCTTTTTTATTCTCATCGAAGGAAGGTTGCTTCATCTCTTTGTCAAGAGCTACATCTTTTATTGTTGATCTGTCTCTCTCACATGCGTTCACTCCTTTGTCTTTTTTGACATTTTTTGGCTTGATGACTTTTAACTCTTCTTCCTCTTCTGGTGATCTGGCTCTCGCAGGTGTTTTTGGTCTTGTCACCCCCGGCAGGTGTTTTTGGTCTTTCACCCCCGGCAGGTGTTTTTGGTCTTGCACCCCCGGCAGGTGTTTTTGGTCTTTCACCCCCGGCAGGTGTTTTTGGTCTTGCACCCCCGGCAGGTGTTTTTGGTCTTTCAGCCCTGGTTGCATCATTTGCATTCTGCTGTACCTGTACTGTAGCAGTAATAACATCTTTGGTCATCTCTGAAGAGGTAACTCCAGACCCAGATCCTTTTGCAGATGCTTTCCTTGTAGTGGCCTTCGGTGCCTTTTTAATTACTTCTTCGCCAATATCTCCTGGCAATTTCTCCTGAGTTTCTTTATCTTTCTTTGCAGCTTGCTCTTTTGACGTACATGGTGGCTTCTCCTTGGCAGCAGGTTTTTGTGTACATCTGGAGGTTGACAGTACTTCTGTTTTTGGAGTCTCTGTCTCATTGGCACGCTTTGAGTCAGAGCGTTTAGCTGTCCGTGGCTCCCGTTTTCCAGACATGATGTGCAACGAATGAGCTCTAAGCACAGGACCTGCTTTTCAAACTATTTCCTGTTAATGACACACCCCACAGTTTTTCACCCTTCTCTAGTATGAAATACTTACATTTTTTAAGATGTGGCTACATCTAGTGGACAATACTAATAATACAGGCAAAATTTCTTCAGTCTTCATTTGTACTCTGTAGTTGAAGTGTAGGACGTTTCGATCTTACTCCAAACATCGTCATCAGCTACTAACCTCTAAGTCCCTCCTCTCTTGGTGCTAAAAGTACCAACATCTAGCCTATTCATACTTAACCCTTTAACCGCCAACTGTTTTTTAGCCATAGAGAACAACAGATAAATGTTTTACCAGTTCCTCTCACATCTCCAAGTTAGACCTGAACGTTCAACCACTTTATTTCTGATATCCATTGTTATTTTTTTTAAATAATGTTTTGTTTGTTCAGATCGCTCTTGACCTAATGGCAGGCGCCAAAGTAACGCAAAAGTTGCCAAATGGGTGCATTTTGGCAACTTTGGCGGTTAAAGGGTTAATATGGCTCGTTGTGGCTCTATTGTATCACCATGGGGTAACTTCTAAGTCTATTGACACTCCCCTATGGCCCTGCTGCTCCCAGTAGTCAGGGTCATTAGCATGACAGTGGAGATGGTTATACTCTCAGGTTATTGTCAATAGGTTTCGGTCTCAATAAGTTGTATGTAAGTAAATTGGGTCCAATTTATAACTGAGACCTCCATTGCGATTCATAGCTGGATTTTCTTTTGTAACAAATATGGCCTCTTTGACTCCTCTCTCCAAGTATCTACTTTCTTTCGATAAAACCCTAACCTCACTGTCCTCAAATGAGTGTTTGGTGGCTTTGAGATGGAGATGTACAGCCGGCTGAGGACCGCTACCACTAGAATTCCCTCTTCTGTGTTGACCAAGCCTTGTTTTCAGTACTTGTTTTGTCTCTCCAATGTAATGTTCTTTGCATTCCTCTTCTTTGCAATGAATAGGATACACTACGTTGCTCCTTTTGTGGATATTT